>JAJSOF020000036.1:6863503-7096003 GCA_025594305.2 Periplaneta americana | reverse complement strand
AGTAGTAGTAGTAGTAGTAGTACCGGTATTCTTCAATGCAAATACCGTTACAAAAGCGTCGAAAGGACTGTAAACTGTAAAAACAGTTTTAATTTAATACGTAGCCTCTACTTTTATGAATGTCGGTATTATTCAATGTAATATTGTTAGAAAGGCGTTGAAAAAATTGTAAACTGTAAAAATATGTATAATTAAAAATCTGCACAGCCTTTTTCTTTTCAAATATTGGTAACAGTGCTCTTATTAATTTTAACAGAAGCAGCAGTTCTCATTACGACTTGCGCCAAAGGTAAAAGAGGCCCGCCATTATCTTTTCTCCTGTCAAAATACTCTCTTACATAACACACCATCTCTTGCGCTTGACTCTTTAACGGGACACCTTGCCCAATATTCTTTGTTCTTCGCCTGCCTTTCCTTCCTTCAGACATTGCAGAAGTCATCTGTTTAAAAACTCTAGCAGAAACTGGAAAACACACACTCCACCAATGACAACGAAGATAATTGTGTAATATAATTTAAACACAATAATTATCGATACACTAAAACAATAATACAATTAAATAATATTTTTAATTCACACAAAGTACGCGTTAACCAGCCAACTCAGTCATTCCGGCCACTGCATTCACCACTAGGCCCTGGTATTCACGTGCAACTTGTAAACATAGACAAGGCAACACCGTCCCGTTACCGTGGTTACGCGTCTCTTGTGATTGGTTGATTTGAATGGTTGCCATGGTAACATGCTAAAGGCGCCATTTGTCAGGTCGGAAGTTGTTTTGGACAGACCATAGAGCCTCGATTTATACAAAAATGCCTGCTACCTTTAACATTCAGCAACCTATCCTTTACAAATTATACCTCCATCAACCGTTTTGCAATAATTTTATTGTCAATGTGTCTGTATAAATACTCATTTCACTGATATGTTTTTCTAGAGCTTACAAGCAAACATTCTCATGGGGGCATATAAAAAAGTAAATAAATAATTTATTAAATGGCGATCTTACTCGTGTTAATTATGTAAACATGTACGGCTTACAGCTGTTTCGGTGCTACTTGACAATATCTTCAGAGCCTTCTGTGTCTCGGCGCCATCTCAACTTCGCTGCCTGTTGTGTGGGTGCGTTCGTGTGATGAAGAGTTGTGTCAAATATTGTGTGTGTTCTAAAATTTATCTGTGTGTTGAGAATTTGATTAGGGTGTGTTTTAGTGTGTTTGTATATTTCATATTGTTCTAGTGTGTTGAGTTTTTGGTTTTTGGGTTGTATGTGTAGGATTTCCATGTCTGTATTTATGTTATTGTATGTGTGGTTAGCATTAGTTATGTGTTCGGCATATGTAGATGTATTGTGTCCTCTGGTTATTGCTTTAATGTGTTCTTTGTATCGAGTTTGAAATGATCTGCCTGTCTGTCCAATGTAGAAACTGTCGCAGCTATTTCATGTGAGTTTGTATACGCCTGTGTGGTTGTATTTAGTTGTTTGTGTTGTTTGTGTGTTGAGATGTCTTTGTAGTGTGTTTTCTGTTCTGTATGCTATGTTGTATTTCTGTTTTCTGAATGAGGACGCGATCTTGTGTGTGTTTTTGTTTTCGTATGTTAGTGTGATGTATTTCTTGTGTTCTTGTGTTTGTGTTGTGTTTTGTGTGTTTTTGTGTTTGTTGAGTTTTTGTTTTGTCTTCCTTATGATGTTGTCTATTATGTTTGGGTTGTAACCATTTTCTTGTGCTATGTATTTGATTGTGTTCACTTCTTCATTGTAGTGTTGTTGGCTCATGGGTATGTTGAGTAATCTGTGTACCATTGTACTGAATGCAGCATGTTTGTGTTGTGTGGGGTGATTAGATGTGTTGTGTATGTGTAAATGTTTTTTTTTCCCACCATGTTCATAATCTCATAACAAGTGATTATACAAATTTTGACCACTCGAGTGCAATTACAAGGGCTGTAAAAATAAGTTTCCCTGGGGCCGTTTACAGAAAGAAAACACAATTTCATGGAAAGATTTATTGTAACAGATACAGAAAATATTGAGCTGTTTTTCAACATATTCTCCACCGGAACTGATACATTTGTCATACCGTGGGATCAGCAGAAAGGTCCAGAAGGCTGTCACACACTGGTTCCGATCCCAGTCGGTAGACTTCTAGACACAGGTCCCCTACTTTTTCTAGTGTTTATAAATGATCTTGCCCCCCCCTAATAAAAGATGTAGGTCATCCCATATTATTTGCAGATGACACAAGTATAGTAATTACAGCCAATAACTCCAACACATTCCAATCTTCAACAGAGGAAATTCTCTTCAAAATATGTGACTGGTTCTCAGTCAATAAATTTGTATTAAATTGTAACAAAACTAACATAATTCAATTTAAATCCTGTCCAAATTCAACGTCGCAAATTTCTAGCGCAATAATTAATAATAGATCCCTATTAGAAACAACAACAACAACCAAATTTCTTGGCTTAAAAACCGATAATGTGTTAAATTGGAAAAATCATATTTAAAAAATTACCCCCAAACTAAATTCAGCTTGTTATGCTATTAGATCTATGCAAAAGATAGTAAATATCAATACCTTAAAAACAATATACTTTGCATACTTCCACTCGGTAATGAGTTTTGGAATAATATTCTGGGAAAATTCCACAGATAGTAACAGTATATTTCTATTACAAAAAAGAGTAATTAGAATAATGGAGGTGCCAAATCTAGGGAATCGTGTAGGACTATTTTCAAAAAACTACAAATAATGCCCATGGCTTGTCAGTATATCTTTTCATTAATAATCTTCCTCGTATGTAATCGTGAAAACTTTGTAACTAATTCAACAGTTCATAGCATAAATACACGTCAAAAAATGACTTTCATACTCCATCGGCAAGTCTATCGTGCTATCAAAAAGGAGTGCGTTATATGGCAGTAAAAATTTTTAATAGCCTCCCTATCGATATAAAAAATGAAACTCAAAACATAAGATTATTTAGGGCCAAATTAAAGAAGTACCTAATTTCTCACGCCTTCTATTCTGTAGGTAAATTCATGATATTCAATAACACTTCATGAAATTGATACTAAAACTTTGTGTTGTACTAGTAGACTATACTGTAAATCTCTTGTGTATATATTTCATCTAGACCGTGACTATAAATTAAGAGTTTATAATGGTATTAAGTTTTTTGACTTGTTCCATATTCTAGCTGTAAACAATGTATAAATACCATGGAATGTTAATAAATACAATAAAATACACAGGGATACAAAAGTTGATTCCACGGCATGACAAATGTCTCTATTCCGGTAGGGGATATGTTGAAAAATATCTCAACAATTGCTGTACCGTATCTGTTCCAATAAATTTTTCCATGACATTGTGCTTTTTTTCCTGTGAATTATCCCAGGGAAATTTAGTTTCTGGATGTCTCTCGCAATTGCGCTCGAGTGGCCAACATTTTTATAAGCGCTTGTCTTCACATTATTAACATGATGGGAGAAAAATATTAACTTTTTTATCCGCCCCAATAAGAATGTTTGTTTGTCAGTTTAAAAAAGAAATTTTTTATTTTCCGTCAATTGGAAGCGTACTATAAGAATAACACTAAGTCGTAGTCAGCGGAAGGATGCCATCCATCCATCCATCCATCCATCCATCCATCCATCCATCCATCCATCCATCCATCCATCCATCCATCCATCCATCCATCCATCCATTCATGGTAATATTGGGTACGGTATATAGGTTATGTGTAATACAGGAATGCCAAATAAACCACACTAAAATACAGTCTTAAAGAAAGTAACCTATTGTATTTAGAGTACTTATTGGGGGTTTCCTTAAATCCCCTGTCATTTTCCTTTTTAAATTCTCATTGGGAAAAAAATTGTTTTGCTCCTGCAAATGTGAATTTACCTTATTTAGTGGAGAATGTAACAGCAGGGTGCGAATTAAGATATCTGATGGCTGGGGAATATAATCCTAGATAGAGAATACCATATATAAAATTATTATTATTATTATTATTATTATTATTATTATTATTATTATTATTATTATTATTATTGATCAAGGCTTTGTCGCTAGTATGAAAACAAAATTTCTAGACAATTCAGTGAAGTCTTTTTGGATTTATGCGCGATATCAATATCCCAAGCCACCGGCGTGGCTCAGTCGGTTAAGGCGCTTGGCTGCCGGTCTGAAGTTGCGTTCGGGCGCGGGTTCGATCCCCGCTTGGGCTAATTACCTGGTTGGGTTTTTCCGAGGTTTTCCCCAACCGTAATGTGAATGCAAGGTAGTCTATGGCGAATCCTCGCCTCACATCGCCAAATATCATCTCGCTATCACCAATCTCATCGACGCCAAATAACCTAGTAGTTGATACAGCGTCGTTAAATAACCAACTAAAAAAAAAATCAATATCCTACAATTGTTGCCATTTTTAACGTCATACTTGTGTGAATCAGCATTTTATACCACGGAAATAGTGAAATATAAACAAAGGAAAATTATTTACTTGTAGGTTTGTGAATCATGAGGCGACGTATAGAGAAACTCTGTGCAATCTACCAAGCCCAGACTTCACATTAATTTAAATAGCGAGTTTTCAAAAACTATAATACAAATATTTTATCGGACATCCAGCATAAGCAGGTTGGGATTTTTGACACATATCTTTGTTTTTTTCTAATGCCACTGAAGTTGCTGCTTGTTTTTTTATATAGAATTTTCGATTGCGTGTTAACATCGACATAATTTTTTACAACACTGGATGTCCGATACTACATATAAGTTGTTACAGTGCATTTTTTGGCAGAACGCACTGGAACGACGTTCCGGCTTCTTTTTATTGCATTTTTCATCATGGAACCGAAACATGTGTGAATAACTATGTTGTTAATATAATTTTTCTTTGAATTTCGCTTAGACCTTGAAAGTCTTAGTTGGACGAAAAGGAGGTTAAAAGCGACAAAATTCCCGTGCAGTGAATAGTAATCATTTCTCCGACAGCTATAAATATTCCACACAGAGTTCCACCATCTTTTTCTCCAGAAGAAAAGCACTGGTGGTTATTATTCATTCATTCATTCATTCATTCATTCATTCATTCATTCATTCATTCATTCATTCATTCATTCATTCATTCATTCATTCATTCATTCATTCATTCATTTATTATATTCCATAGATCTTACATGAGCAATGAAGCTTTAAGATATGGAACAAGTCAAAATTTTACAATATTACAATTACAATTTTTACAAATTTTTACAATATTTTACAATTTTTACACTTTTACAATATAGCAATTTTCTACAATTTTTTTTATAATTTCTGCAATTTTTACAATATTTTGGCGATATGTAGTGAGATGAGGTGAGGTCCGAGGATTCGCCAAAAGATTACCCCACATTTGCCTAATTATTATTATTATTACTTACTTACTGGCTTTTAAGGAACCCGGAGGTCCATTGCCGCCCTCACATAAGCCCGCCATTGGTCCCTATCCTGAGCAAAATTAATCCAGTCTCTATCATCATATCCCACCTCCCTTAAATCAATTTTAATATTATCTTCCCATCTACGTCTCGGCCTCCCCAAAGGTCTTTTTCCCTCCGGCCTCCCAACTAACACTCTATATGCATTTCTGATTCGCCCATACGTGCTACATGCCCTGCCCATCTCAAACGTCTGGATTTGATGTTCTTAATTATGCCAGGTGAAGAATACAATGCGTGCAGTTCTGTGTTATGTAACTTTCTCCATTCTCCTGTAACTTCATCCCTCTTAGCCCCAAATATTTTCCTGAGAACGTTATTCTCAAACACCCTGAACCTATGTTCCTCTCTCAAAGTGAGAGTCCAAGTTTCACAACCATAAAGAACAACCGGTAATATAACTGTTTTATAAATTCTAATTTTCAAATTTTTTGACAGCAGACTGGATGACAAAAGCTTCTCAACCGAATAATAACACGCATTTCCCATATTTATTCTGTATTTAATTTCCTCCCGAGTATCATTTATATTTGTTACTGTTGCTCCAAGATATTTGAACTTTTCCACCTCTTCGAAAGATAAATTTCTAATTTTTATATTTCCATTTCGTACTATATTCTGGTCACGAGACATAATCATATACTTTATCTTTTCAGGATTTACTTCCAAACCTATCTCTTTACTTGCTTCCAGTAAAATCCCCGTGTTTTCCCTAATCGTTTGTGGAAATTATTATTATTATTATTATTATTATTATTATTATTATTATTATTATTAAAAACAAATAAGTGTGTCGCGATATCGTGGGAGTTCAGTAAAGTGTGTCGTCATTCAAAACAGGTTGGGAACCACTGTCCTAAGGAACAGAACCGTAGAATGGGTGGGACTTGTTATCTTATCTCGCACAGTAATTCTTACTCCAATTGTTAACGCGTACGAGTAAAACCTGTAAGCAGACGAAAGCATACTACGGCCCAAGAGATAGTGGGTAGGCGACTTCACTATATCCCCGTAAATACAGCGTGCATACGTGCTACGGTACACAGCAGATCTGGAATTATGTGTTATCAGCCTACGCACATTTATCAGTTACCTATCAGGGTGATGACTTGGTTTATCCGTTTTGCAGTAACAGGGCCCGAGCAGATATGACAAGCTATTGGTGACACAGTCCACAAGCAAACTTCCTGGGGAGCTGATCACTCTCTGGATATTCTATTACACAGGTAAGAAACCTAACAAAATAATCCTTAACTTTTTAAACAAAAGAAAGTAAAAAAGCTTATGTTTACTGCAGAACATGGTTATAATCGTATTTTATTTGATATTGCACAAGCAATGCAACTTCGTCTTTAATTATTCTTGTATCTGGATGCAACGTTGTATAATTAATACTACGTCATTTTATATCTTTATAGTTTATGTCATTTTTTTCAGTTAGTCGACTAGTTCAATAAAAATAAGAAGTCTATTTTTCCATTCCTACTGCCGTACGTATGCCGTTATTAGCTTGTTTTTAGGGCAGTAAATGGATTTGACCGTGATAGTAGCCTATTGGTTGCTATTGACGACGGGACGTAAGTCACATTGCTTCCCTAGAGAAGTAAGTGAAATAGTAATATGCGTTACAAGAGCGGTATGATGAAGTTTTCATGTTCGAGGAAAAGTTTGAAAAAGCGAAACGTAATTGAGCTTTTTAAATTTCCGAGAATTGAAAGAAAACATACCGCTCGTGTATCGTACATTATTTTGTGCGAATATCGTTTATTACATACCTGAAAGAGGAATTTCTAATTAGTTGCAATGAAATCTCCATCTTGGTTTCTGTTCAATGACGGCAAATTTGCAAAACAAAAATGTCTATCTTCAACATTGTTGCTTTAAAATGTTTTCTGTGTTTACTATACTCCAGCAGGCCGTGATATACGTCTGTCTTCCCCCCCCCCAGTCTATGATGAGTCTGGAATCTTGTTGATTTTTTCACGGCTTCCTTAATGTTACTTGCATTACAAATGCAGTAACTTCAGTGGACTTGTAGAGTTTAATTAATTTTTGCAAATATTTAAAAACAATAATTAACAGTGCAATTTAGGTGAAATTGCAGTGGTAAGTTTCCAATTTATAATTATTACTATATTGAACGTCTCTAAAAATAATATGTTAAAAGCCTAAAGCAGTAAAATCAATATGTCACTTAGGCAGTAAGAAGAGGGAAATTGTTATGTGTGTTAGGTTGGGAATACTGAATGTGGAATTTTAGACTTTCCGCGGATTGGTTTTGTGCGGAAACCAAGCAAATACGCACGATCTCGCACAAAAATAAGTAAAGTCTATTTTTTCCATTCCCACTGCAGTACATATGCCGTTATTAGTTTGGTTTTAGGGCAGTAAATGGATTTTACCGTGATAGTAGGCTGTTGGTTGCTATTGACGACGGGAAGTAAGTCAAATTGCTTCCCTAGAGAAATAAGTGAAAGTATGTTTATCTATGACCTAACAAAAAACATGCGTTTACTAAATACGATTGCGTTTGTAAAATAGGCTTTTATTCAACATCACTTTATTGCACTAGTGAAATAAACTTTACCTCATAATTCATTAGGTAGTATTTTCCTAGTATCCGGGACCACACATATACCACCTTTCCTTTCAACTATTACTCATTAAGTTAATATATTAGTTACTAGATGTCACTACCTCTAATTCTTTATTACCATTTCTTATATCTCCGTACACTCAATCTCCTTTTCCTTTCCCTACTACTACTACCATCACTACGTCGTAATTTGTGCATTACATCTAGAGATGAACAAAGTTAACTGTCGCTCTCGCTCGCTGTGTTCGTTGCATTTGTCTTTAGAGTCTCGTCTCGTGATTCTCGTGCGTTTCGAGTCTCGCTCATCATTCTCGAAATAGAATTTGGTCGGCGTGGAAAGATTTCGTATCTTTGAATAACATACATCATTGAAATAAATGACATTATAAATGTTTAAATGAGACAGAAACACAAAACAGACAAGTGTCTTAGTTATCAAAATGTTCTGGTTCTATTATATGATATTACCTATGGTTACTTACTTACTGGCTTTTAAGGAACCCCGAGATTCATTGCTGTCCTCACATAAGCCCGCCATTGGTCCCTATCCTGAGCAAGATTAATCCAGTCTCTATCACCATATCTCACCTCCCTCAAATCCATTATAATTTTATCTTCCCATCTACGTCTCGGCCTACCCAAAAGTCTTTTTCCCTCCGGCCTCCCAACTAACACTCTATATGCATTTCTGGATTCGCCCATACGTGCTACATGTCCTGCCCATCTCAAACGTCTGGATTTTATGTTCCTAATTATGTCAGGTGAAGAATACAATGCGTGCAGTTCTGTGTTGTGTAACTTTCTCCATTCTCCTGTAATTTTTTTACTAGTGTGCCTTCTTTTATCTATCAAGATGTGATCTATCTGGTTATGTGTCATTCCGTCTGGATAAGTCCAAGTATATTTATGTATATGCTTGTGAGGAATGTTGTACTCTTGACAATTAAATTTTTTGATGTAGCAAAGTTGACTAACCTAACTCCATTGTCATTACTACTTACGTGTAGGCTCTCTTTTCCAATTGTAGGTTTAAAAATATCCTCCCGTCCTACTTTAGCATTGAAATCCCCCAATAAAACTTTCATGTGATATTTAGGTAACTGATCAAAAGTGTGTTCCAATTCCTCATAGAAGCTATCCTTTATATGGTCGTCTTTCTCTTCTGTTGGGGCGTGAGCATTTATAACTACGATATCGCACCATCTACCCTTAAGTACTAAATACGATAACCTGTCACTGATAAATTCGACCTTTTTTAGTGTTGATTTTATTCTTTTATGTACAAAGAATCCTGTTCCTAATTGGTGATTATCGTTTCCTTCCCCATAATACAATAAGTAATCGCCTAGGCATATTTGTATACAAATAAAAAAAACAATTCTCAAATAAATTTGCATTTCTAAGAAACATAAAACATAACATTACTATGCTTTTACTTGAGATTGTACAATCGATCTTAAACATATGAAAAGAAAACTCCTAGCCTTTTAATAAGGACCTAGTAATTAAATAAAGACTGGAGAACGGATTATTATACACTGGAAGGTAGAGATGATGTTTCAAATAGGCTACTTGATTATTTATACAGGGACATCATTTTATTTTTACTTCAATTTTTATTGTACCTGAGTTTTTGAATGTACTTCACTCCCACCCCTTCTACTAGTAAACTTCCAACCGTTCACGACACAGCCGAGGGCGCGTAAGCAGTACTGAGTTACTGAGTATAGTACGTTCCAGAAATATGTTCGCGTTTTCCAGTGACGAAAGAGCTTTCAATATTGAATCATATTTTCGTACAAGTACTGTCGTCCGTTTGCCTACGTCGCATCCCGGTTTCCCCCACCTGCTTCTGTTCGACCCTCTGCTAAGTCTAGTAGCTGGGCTTTCTTAGCTCTTTTTTGAAAACATTTTCTGTTAGGAATTGAACGCCTACGTAATATTATACAACTGCTTAAATGAACTTAAATAAAAGGGCCTCGTTAAGTAAACTGTCTCGTGATTTTCCCTCCTTCTATGACCCTGCGTCAGAACCACTTGGACAGACAATAGATAGCATGTCTGAGTAATTTTATCTTTTCGGATCGGGCAGAAGTGAAGATTGAATTTACAGTACGTAAGGTACTCTTTTATAGAGTAGGTACAGAATTATTTCAACATGAGTTACTCGTACGAAGGACGAAACTGGTAATTGGAATTAGGTACAATAGTCTATAGTGCGATAATATGTGCCTGTATCGAAATGAACGGCCACTATTTTAAAAAATGTGTTTAAATATCTATATTATGATTATTTTTCAATTTAACTTCATTCTCTATATTGTAGCTAATGTGCTGTAACAGTACAATATACATTGCATAATTAATACGTCCGAATGGATAGCTCAATTCGTGAGTAAAAACACTAAGTGTTAATACAGTACTGTATTTTGATTAAACAAAAACCTAATGAAAATTATCAAACTCAAAATTGCGATATTTCCTAGTTTACATAAGTGGATAAACTACTTTTCTTCCCTCCTATACCTAGTAAAGTGATTTGTATTTTACGCCAGTTTCATCGAACTCCAGTCGTGGAAGGGGGTAGCAAACGTTGTTTCCTGTTTCAATCGTTAATAGAAAGGTATAGCCAGGTTGATATTAAAAATGTTAGTAAAAATAAAATGATGTCCCTGTACATATATAACATTGCTAAAGTATAAAAGTTCAGTCAGGTATAAACAACTGCTTTCTTCGGGATTTCGGGAGTTGATCATTATCGAGTCTCGGAAGACTTACAACCAGTCTTTACGTCAAGGACGCTACAACACTGTCGTGCGGGTTTTCGACTTTGCGGGCGTTAGTCTCGTTTTCTCGATCGTTGTTCATCTGTAATTACATCCCTTTCTAATATGTATTTGTTTTTATTTCATAATTTACCTTTTGGGAAGCGATGAGACTCGAACCGTCGAAGTTGAATTTATTGGATTTAAATCATTTAATAACAACACGCCTTAGTCAACTGAGCTAAACAGACACGATGACTAATTACGTTTTAATATTCCTCTTAAGTTTACAGAAGTAAAATATGAAATTATTTTAATCACATTAGTCCCGTGAACACTTCTAAATAATCCCTGAAACTTCAAAAAGATTAAAATAAATGTTTAAAATGAAAAAAATATTAAAATTATATAATTAATTATAATTTGTTATTTATCCAACGCCTTAGATACCATTCTTCACTATTCATGGCCTCCTACATCATAGCCTACCTAGTACACGTATCGATTCTAAAATCCATGTCATGATATCTGATTATATATGAGGACTTATCTTCAACATTATTTTCTTTTATACAGGGACATCATTTTATTTTTACTTGCATTTTTATTGTACCTGCATTTCTGAATGTACTTCACTCCCACCCCTTCACTAATGTCCTTGCTCCCGTCAGACACACAAACTTACGGCCGCTGTTGCATTCGAAGTCTTCAAGCAGTGAAGTAAACACTGCAGTGTATAGTGTGTTTCATAAATATGATTGCGTTTCCTATAGAAGAAAGAACCTATATTAATAATATCGTACTAAAAAATTATATTCAAGAAACGATAAATTCAATTTCAGAGAATATGCTTCGAAATGTTTTTAATAATATGCGTACTGAATTGAAGCCTGGATTGTAATGAACGGCAACCATTTTCAGCAACTTGTTTAAAAATTCAGATTAGCTTTTTTTGAATTGAGGTGGCTAGAAGCAAAGGAATGCTAGTGACATTTGTAATAACATGAGTTAAGTGCATCCAGTGTAAGCAAAAGTATCTAAAATTTTAGTGGCAAAGGGATATTTTAATCGCATCACACATTAAAATTTAAATAAAAATTTCACCGATTTTACGAAAGCTTAAATATTTAAACCCCATTTTCTCAAAAGTAACTTAAGTGCACTTACAGCCCTTTACTTATGACCCCCTCAATTTAAATGCACTCTCTATATTGTATGATAACATCAATAATTAATATGCTAAATAAAGTAGACATTACATAACGAACATAGCCGCCTGAAAAGTTGAGTTTTTGAAAAAAATGTTACTACTCTACTGTATTTTGATAAATTCCGTAAAAGTGATGATCAAACTGAAAATCGTAATATCGTATTTCCCTACAACATAAATGGATACACTACTTTTCTCTCCTCCTATACCTAGTAAAATGATTTGTTTACATATTGCACTAGTAACATCAAACTCCTGTAATGGAAGAGGGCAACAGTGTTTCCGAGTATAGCCAGGTTAATGTTAAAAATGTTGGTAAAAATAAAGTGATGTCCCTGTATAAGAGAATTTTTTGTTATGGTCATGAATAAAATTACGTATGGTATTTAAGAGCGTGATATTTATTGCGCTCGGCTGACGCCTCGTGCTTAAATCTTTCCACTCGCGCAATAAAGATGCACTGACCTCACAAGTACCATAAATAACTATTCATTCAACAGTAACATAGCAACAAAAATGCTCAAAACTCGACGACAGTCCTAAGAGATCTGATATTAAATCATATAAAATTAGTGGCTTGTGCAGCAAATGCTGCAAACTAAATTCATTAGACATTCAAATAAAAATTGTTCAGATTTATTTTCAATGAAAAATACAAGGCATTTTGAGAGTTGTGTGCTTCCATAATAATGAAACATACCCTCTCTGAATGGTTTTTATGCCAAATACTTTTTCTTGAACTTATGTATCTTGAGTTTCAACGCGAAAATGCAAGTAACAATGTCAGGGCGATCAGTGTTTTTCATGTGGGAGTAAAGCAATAGCTATTTCAGGTCATTGTGGATTGTAAAAGTGAGGTTTGCTATGCTTTCGAACAATAGACATGGCATTTTGGTATAGCTGCTGCATGTAGAGCTTGAAATGTAGAGGGTAAAATCATGTTATCCTGCTAAGAGATCTTGCTGAAATGATCGCGAGACCACAAAATTTTGTAGGCCTCTTATTTTATCAGTAAGTAATACCTTTTGGTCTTTCCTTAGGAACTGTAATTTTTGCGCTGTCTCGAGCCAATACTGAAGAGAATGACGCATGTATCTACACCACACCGCCATTAAGTATATGAAAAAGACCCAACCCCACTTGATTAACAACTATAAAAATATTTGATTTTTAATAACAATATTATTATCTTACGTAAGTTTTGTAGTTTTGTGTATATATATATATATACATATATATATATATATATATATATATATATATATATATATATATATATATAGCATCCGCCACTCAGTAAATTATAGAAATGAAGATCTAATTTAAGATATTCTCTATATCTACTTATATAACCCCAAAACGTTTCATTTTCATATCATCAGTATAACATTAATATGTACAATTAATAGAAAATAGTCACATCATGGAATTAACTGTAATGGAATTTCAATTCTAATAGTAGGCCTAATAATGTCATCAAACCACCTCAAGTTTTGTAGATTTCAATATCCAATACACAGCTGTACTCAGAAAATTACATACCAAAGAATCAGACCTGTAAATTATTTTTAGTCAGTCTCGAAGTTTTTAATAACCAATTGAATTTTAACTCTAAATATGTCAGCAATCCTGCAGGTCATGGCCTTCGTGTAATAGCTATTGTTTATTGTAGTGTGTGTTTTGTTTTATTCTGAAATCACGGCCGTGCTGAAATGCAATTAGTTCTCAAAACTGAAGATAGATGGATTTTGGAAAATAAGAAAATAATGTAGGAAAATTGAAATTTCACTGAAAACTACTATTTTTCTGAAAAACTTTGGGTTCCAAGCTTTAAGATGAGGGTTCATTAATTAAAATCCGTTCAGCAGTTTTCCTGTAATTTCCATTACCAGTTCAAATTATATATATATATATAGATGAAGAAATAAATATATTTTTATTACGTAGAATGTGGGAGTGGAAAAAAAAATTACATGTAATTAGTGAGTTACGTAAGTAGAATTTGCTAGTCTGGAATGCTTAATTGCTCGCTATCGCTCGGACACAAACTTGTCCTGGACTAGTAAAAAAATTCTTATCTCCCTTAAAACATAAATAACTATACTTTCAAAAGTTTCAGCAGCTACTTTAAAACAACTGAAACAGGCTTAAGTACCGGTAAAAACTTACAGTTTAGAATTTAGTCATTAGGCTACTTACTTACTTACTGGCTTTTAAGGAACCCAGAGGTACATTGCCGCCCTCACATAAGCCCGCCATTGGTCCCTATCTTGAGCAAGATTAGTCCAATCTCTACCATCATATCCCACCTCCCTCAAATCAATTTTAATATTATCTTCCCATCTACGTCTCGGCCTCCCCAAAGGTATTTTTCCCTCCGGCCTCCAATTAACAGTCTATATGCATTTCTGGATTCGCCCATACGTGCTACATGCCCTGCCTATCTCAAACGTCTGGATTTAATGTTCCTAATTATGTCAGGTGAAGAATACAATGCGTGCAGTTCTGTGTTGTGTAACTTTCTCCATTCTCCTGTAACTTCATCCCTCTTAGCCCCAAATATTTCCCTAAGAAGCTTATTCTCAAACACCCTTAGTCTCTGTTCCTCTCTCAAAGTGAGAGTCCAAGTTTCACAACCATACAGAACAACCGGTAATATAACTGTTTTAGAAATTCTAACTTTCAGATTTTTTGACAGCAGACTGGATGATAAAAGCTTCTCAACCGAATAATAACAGGCAGTTCCCATATTTATTCTGTGTTTAATTTCCTCCCGAGTGTCATTTATGTTTGTTACTGTTGCTCCAAGATATTTGAATTTTTCCACCTCTTCAAAGTATATATTTCCATTTCGTACAATATTCTCGTCACGAGACAATTATATACTTTGTCTTTTATAAACACACAACACAAACCAAATTCAATTTCTAAACAACACACCACATCGGTTCTCATGTGTAATGATTGCCTTCAATAACAAAGTGACACCCAATGTCTTTATATAACAACTCTGGAAATAGCTCCAAGGAAAATACATTTCTAAACACAACCAACAACTGACTATCGAAAATAAGTGATATCTATTTGACGAACAAGTTGATTATGGTAACTTGACAGCAAAGGTAACAGCAACATTGTGTACTTCAAACAGAGAGGATAGGCATTTTTCAAAAGGTGATAACATATTTACATGTTTACATGATACAGACCAGTGATGCCAACATAAATTGTATCCTCGTCAGTATAACAACTGGAAATCCGTGAAAATAAATAAATAAATATATATATATATATATATATATATATATATATATATATACATATATAAAGCAACTTTTAACACAACTTACATACCAATCCTGATTAAAATAATGATTCGTCAACACCTAACTTGTTATTCCCATCCCTAGAACTGTTTTGTTCAAGAACTCTGCATTGTTTGTTATGTGTAATACTTACAACTCTCTGTCTTTAAACTGTGATTCTCAATTAGATTTCAGTTTAACAGTTGAAAAATTTCATACAATATTAAAAAGAATTGTATTTCCTTAGATATTTAAATTATGAAGAAGTGTATTATAATGTTTTTACTCTAATTTTTAAATAATTTTGCATCATTATATTGACCAATTGGCACTATATTAACTGTAATATTATATTGTAGCATCTATTACCGTTATGTATTTTCTTTCTTTCGTTTGTGTTGTTTGTTTTTTTTTCTTATTATGTATTTTGTGTATGTATCTGTGTAAGCCACCTGTAATTGGAAGCCTGCTTCTGTTGGTGGTGGATTTAAATAAATACATAAATAAATAAATAAATAAATAAATAAATAAATAAATAAATAAATAAATAAATAAATTACGAGGAAATTTGAAACAGGGGATTCTTAAACATAGTATGGAATAGGCAGGACTGTTCAAATAAAAAGTGGAATCTCCCAAAAATTAAAGAATTAAAAATGACAGCAGTTAAAAATGTCAAAAGATGACGCAAATCGTAATTTCCCCCAGAAAATCCGTCACCCGTCAAAGCCATTTTTTTCCCGTCCACTACGTTGAAATTCCGTCAGTTTTGACGGGATTTCCGTCCAGTTGGCAACACTGATACAGGCTTTTAAAAATGACGACGAAAACAAATTAAATATTGCAGATATATTCTTCATAGTGTAAAGTATTTTTATGTAAAAATAATAAAATCGGATTTTTTTTTACCAAAATGCGAAAAATTTCACCTCTGTCCCCAGTTAATCAAAATCCCTTACAAATTCCACGATTTTCACTTCCAAAATCACGAGAACTACCTTCTGCTGGTTTTTCCGGGAAAACAGCTTAGTTGGCAACACTGGCGCGGGTACAGACGGCGGGAATTAACCGACACCCAGTCACCTGCTGGGCTAGCAGTTGAAGTTTTGTTTGCCAGTGCCTGTATGACGGCTAACTCCCACTGCATGTTTGGATTACAAACTGAAAACCGGAGTCTGGATATAAGGAACTAGTAAGTTAATCTGCTGTAAATGTATTTCTGTTGTGATATATATTAACACTTAATCATGATAAATACTTGCAATATCTACTCGTATTTTCCTTACATCTACGTTTGCTTGCACTTACCGGTCACGACAAATTTATAGTTTTAACATTTTTGTGATAGCTTTCAAATTGTTATTCACTCTACATGAAATATTGAATTCTCTACATTACTTCATTATATAATTTTAGTTAAACGTCTTTAATTCTTTTAGAATGGTCGTCATCTTTCCCGTTTTAGACCATGTGGTTTGTGTCCGGTAATCTAAGAAAGATGGCGCTGATTCTTTCACCTATATTTTGGTCTTGATAGTCTATGAATCAGAGGTCTGCATCGGACGTTTTCGCTCGACCGCCAAGTAGTTCATAACATAATCCGATAGGTAGCGCACATACATGATGGGTAAAATTGTCTCGAGCGATAAATCCTCGAACGGTATAAGCCGAGCGTTAGACATTCGTTCTTGTTACAGTGATGAACTGTGTAGTAACATCATAGATGTTTATCATTTCAAAACTTTGCAGTGTTTAACTAACCTCTCCATAGTACAACTACAAAACTTGTTTTAAAATGTAATATAAATGTTGTAGGTAAATGTCCCCCCCCCCCACACAGGAGTGATTTTGTTTTTGCCATATCTGATAGATGTTATTGGTTGTAAATATAATTATTATAAACGGAGAACACAATCACGATAATGCAAGAACTATATCAAGTTTTCTAGTAGTAATAGTAATAATAATAATAATAATAATAATAATAATAATAATAATAATAATCTCTAATAATTAGTGTATCAATCTTTGCGTCTGTAACAGTTGTGCAGCATGATTATTCGTTTTATTATATTTTCTGTGACGTTATCTCTGTACTAATATTGTTATTAATCTACTGCTATATAATAATATTTTGTAAAACGTTTCTACATTGTCGCAGTATATAGGCGGAACACTATGTATGGACCTATCATACAATATGTGTGGTAAATCAAATATTGAATAATTATTAATTAGCAATAATAACTGTACGAGTATATCGAAGTTTTTCATACTATTTTATTTATAACTTCATGTTCCTGTTTTGGTACGTTCCATTGACTGTTCCATTAAACGTTTGTCATAAACGCAGAAAATAAAGCCTTATTTTTACCGTGTGAGCAAAACATATGTGCATCTTATCTGTCGCCTTCCATACAAGATAAGACATGTCGGTGAGATGACCTTGTACTGTGCTTCTATTTATTACGAGCGTATCACGACCGATCTTATCTCGCTCGAGCGTGGGACATTCGACCGAGTTCAAGCGAGCGATTTAACTCCAATGCAGCACTCTGCTATGAATCCTATGAATATGGCGATTTGGCGCAAAACATATAAATAACTGTTTTTAAAATGCGGCATCGTTTCAGAGACAATATTCTGAAGTGTAATTTCGAACCCAGTCATGCGTATTATTACGCGATTTCTATTAGCCTACATAGGGGTTGCTATTACTTAATTAGGTTTGTAATAACATCAGAAAAACATTAAAATATCATTACCATTTTGTTATTGTTAGAAAATACCCATTCTTATCAGCAGTATTATATCAATATTTATCATAGCCTACAGCGGAACCTTGTCTTTGTTTACGGATCTGTTAAAAGTGTCCTACATAAACAATCGGACATTGAACATAATAGGCCTACACATTAGTACAACCGATTCTGTGGCAGATAACTCAAATAAGTTCATACGAAGTTTTTTGGTATGTTTTTCTGGCGTCTCGGATATTTTACAGCATGAATTCTTTATTACCTAGAGTGCAACCTCAATAACAAAATAATTAAATTGGTTGTATTCACTATCCAGAAGAGTTACTTGCATTATAAGGTTAGTGATATGTAATGTGTGTTCTTGTACAGGGACATCACTTTATATTTACCAACATTTTTAACATTAACCTGGCTATACTCGGAAACACTGTTGCCCCCTTCCATTACAGGAGTTTGATGTTACTACTGCAATATGTAAACAAATCATTTTACTAGGTATATGAGGAGAGAAAAGTAGTGTATCCATTTATGTTGTAGGGAAATACGATATTACGATTTTCAGTTTGATCATCACTTTTACAAAATTTGTCAAAATACAGTAGAGTAGTAACATTTTTTTTTATATAATGTCTACTTTATTTAGCATATTAATTATTGATGTTAACATACAATATAGAGAGTGCATTTAAATTGAGGGGCTCATAAGTAAAGGGCTGTAAGTGCACTTAAGTTACTTTTGAGAAAATGGGGTTTACATATTTAAGCTTTCGTAAAACCGGTGAAATTTTTATTTAAATTTTAATGTGTGATGCGATTAAAATATCCCTTTGCCACTAAAATTTTAGATACTTTAGCTTACACTGGATGCACTTAACTCATGTTATTACAAATGTCACTAGCATTCCTTTGCTTCTAGCCACCTCAATTCAAAATAAGCTAATCTGAATTTTTAAACAAGTTGCTGAAAATGCTTGCCGTTAATTACAATGCAGGCTTCAATTCTTTACGCATATTACTAACAACATTTTGAAGCATATTCTCTGAAATTATTGAATTTATCGTTTCTTGAATATAATTTTTTAGTACGATATTATTAATATAGCTTCTTTCTTCTATAGAAAACGCAACCATATTTCTGAAACATACTATACACTGCAGTGTTTACTTCACTGCTTGAAGACTTCGAATGCAACAGCGGCCGTAAGTTTGTGTGTCTGACGGGAGCAAGGACATTAGTGAAGGGGTGAGAGTGAAGTACATTCAGAAATGCAGGTACAATAAAAATGCAAGTAAAAATAAAATGATGTCCCTGTATATTCTACCATCGAAGGGAGACGTTTGTTTGTAAAAGATAACCCCCTCCAGAATCATTAATGACAATTACAGGTAAAAAGAAAGGCTGTTATACATGATAAGTGACATCGTACTGTATGTTAGAGTACTTCAACTGTAACTAATTCCGAAATTATTCCGAACTATGGATTTGTTTATTTATATTCATTTCAAATAACGTTACCTTTTGTCACCTAATGTCAATTTTACGTTAAGAAAAAAGCAGTGAGCATATGGGGCTGTTCCATCAAATGACTAGTTGCCATAGAAACGGCTACCTACCACATAGCTTCTACAATACATATATTTGGCTAATGTTAATATTATGTTTTATTTAACGACGCTCGCAACTGCAGAGGTTATATCAGCGTCGCCGGATGTGCCGGAATTTTGGCCCGCAGGAGTTCTTTTACATGCCAGTAAATCTACTGACATGAGCCTATCGACGAAGGTTAAAAGTGACGACGCCGAAAAAAAAATTGAAAGAAAATTGGGAGGACAAATTTAAAAGGTACGCAAAACGCGTCCTTGCAAGGGGTTGGGGGCTGTACAAAACTAAATATGTGAGCTCCAAGCCTGTTGGCCACTAGTCTCACTCCGGGTTACGCTGCTCTACTGAAGGAGCTCTAGAAAATTTTGAAGGGGAAGCCGAAATTGGACGTAACCTCTTAGGTACCACATACGCGAGGGGGACGGAGATTTGATCAAGTGATCACGGGACGGGGCGAGGAGGAGATGGCTGGTGCTTGCCGTTAGGATGGCAAGACGCTGTCATCTGTTGTTCGATGACAAAGCATGTGAAGGCCGTCGGAAGAAGCGCCGTGAAATCTAATCTGCAATTTGAGAGGTCCCTGTCCTTTCAAATTGCGACTAATTGGTTGACCTCGTACATTTAATAGACAATTTATTTATAAGTTCTGAACTAGGGCATACGTCGTTTACAAGAAAAGGGGAATATATATGGGGAAGGGCATATAGGTCCGTGGCCCATTTCTTATAGGGCTCATCCCGACATTTGTCTTACGCCTTAGGAAAACCACGGAATACCTTAGGCAGGATGAGTTGTCCCACACTTAAATGCCATCGACCTGGCCCGGGAACGAACCCGCAACCTTGGGTATAGAAGGCCAGCGCTATACCAACTCGTCAACCAGATCGACTTGAGCACCTCCTATGAACAAGTGTTCAGATCCCAGAAAGTATGTGTTGTAGGACCCATGTTTATTAGACATTATTTTCTTGTTTTGATGCATACTACCACATCCTAAAATATTGGATACTTTTCTTTAACACTCTGTATACATGATTATTGTGTAATTGTAATAATGACACAAGCATTTTTAAAACACGATTAAACAGAAGTTAAAATTTGTTAAAAATTGGATAGCTGTGAAAAAATTACGTTTCAAAGATTTTATAAGGGTATTCGGAACATAGCATAATATTTAATAAATATACTGTAACGTAATAATAATAATAATAATAATAATAATAATACACAAAATTTAAAATACAGATAATATAAATTGCAAACAGTTTTAATTATGACAAAATTCTGCGTACGTCACTGTACTAGATTAAGAAATTGTTTTTTTTTTTATTTTAGTTGGTTATTTTACGACGCTTTATCAACAGCTTATATTATTTAGCGTCTGAATGAGATGAAGGTGATAATGCCGGTGAAATGAGTCCGGGATCCAGCACCGAAAGTTACCCAGCATTTGCTCATATTTGGTTGAGGGAAAACCCCGGAAAAACCCCCAACCAGGTAACTTTCCCCAACCAGGAATCGAACCCGGGCCACCTGGTTTCGCGGCCAGACGCGCTAACCGTTACTCCACAGGTGTGGACAAGAATTTGTTAATAGCTACTTTAATAAAATAATTAGTATTCTTTATCTTTAATCTCCATACAGAACTGAAGTTTTCTCTCTGAGTAATAACCAGGCTACTGGCGTGCTTATCTGAATTATATTTATCACAATCAGCAGCCATAGTCAAGGTCACATTCTTTCCGCTCATCTTCTATTGAGTAATCAATAATAAACCAGCCCCACTACATTCACTACTATACTACTAAAACGTCTGCGGCAATTGAATACGCACTTCAAGGTCAATGAACAGTTGCCGCTTCTGTTCAGTCATAAGATGTTTACGGAATAGTAATATACGTTACAAGAGCGGTATGTTGACGTTTTCATGGTCGAGGAAACGATTGAAAAAGCGAAACGTAGTTGAGCTTTTTTAATTTCCGAGAACATGAAAACAAACATACCGCTCGTGTATCGTACATTATTTTGTGCGAAGATCGTTTATTACATACCTGAAAGACGAATTTATAATTTGTTGCAATGAAATCTCCATGTTGGTTTCTGTTTAATGACGGCAACTTCGGAAAACCAAAATATCTTTCTTCAACATTGTTGCTATAAAATGTTTTCTGTGTTTACTATACTCCAGCAGGCCGTGATATACGTCTGTTTTTTTTTCCCAGTCTATAAATGCGAACTTAAAACAAACGGTAATGTTATGTAATGATTTATTTTTCATTTTAATATTTTAACAATATTATTTATATAACATATTGCAGTAATAACATCGGCATCTGGAATCTTGTTGATTTTTTCACGGCTTCCTTAATGTTACTTGTATCAGGAATGCAATAAGTTTCGTAGAGTAGTAGACTTTACTTAATTTTTGCAAATATTTAAAAACAATAATTAACATTGCAATTTAGGTGAAATTGCAGTGGTAAGTTTCCAATTTATAATTATTACTATGTTAAACGTCTCTAAAAATAATATGTTAAAAGCCTAAGGCAGTAAAATGAATGTCGCGCTTAAGCGGTAAGAAGAGGGAAATTGTTATGTGTGTTACGTTGGGAATACTGAATGTGGTATTTCACACTTACCGCGTATTGGTTCTGTGCGGAAAACAAGCAAATACCCACGATCTCGCACAAAATTATTTGTAGTCAGATCTTGAGATCTTCTAAAATCGATGGTGACAATTTTGTCGCGATGTTCCGCAAGATGTTTAAGAAAACTGTAATACTGTAAACAGTTTTTTTGCTGTGAATTCGCAAATCAGATTGTCCCATTCTTTTGCGTTTTTTTTTTACTGTAGATAGCAGACGATCCAGCCTCACCCTCCATAATGCCAAAATGTGCAATAAACGAAATTAGCAAATAAAAATTAAAAATAATAATACAATAGACACGAATTTAAAGAGCAATGACACTGCACAATTAACACGCTGCTTTCAATACGGCTATCGGTAAAAACTGACGTTTTCCTTATACGCATCAGCGTTGCCAACTCCAGTTTGCAGAAATACACTAAACGCTTAAAAAACCTGCTAAATATGGCATAAAACCCACTAGATTTTTAGCTGTATATTACATATTTAATAATAAGCTTAGTAGTAATAGGTCCCGCGCCGTGGCGTCGTGGTCTAAGGCATCCTGCCTAGGACTCGCGTTACGGAATGCGCGCTGGTTCGAGTCCTCATGAAATTTCGGCCAGTGTATGGGACCGGTGCCCACCCAGCATCGTGATGCACTTGGGGAGCTACCATAGGTAGCGAAATCCGGTTGCGAATACCAGCTATAACGGCTGGGGGGATCATCGTGCTAACCACACGATACCTCCATTCTGATTGGATGATCGTCCACCTCTGTTTCGGCATGTGGGCGTGAGGCCAGCAGTCGGCTGGTCGGTCTAGGCCCTTCACGGGTTGTAGCGCCATGGATTATTTAGTAGTAATAGGCTCTAAATAATTATTAAACATATACAGTATAGGTAAATAAAAGATTTTTAGTGGTTTCAAGACACTTCGTCCACATACACAACGTCAAAACACATCTATGTCTAAAAAAGTCGACACATTTCTTTGGCCATTGTACATCACTTTATTTTTACCAACATTTTTAACATTAACCTGGCTATACTCGGAAACACTGTTGCCCCCTTCCATTACAGGAGTTTGATGTTACTAGTGCAATATGTAAACAAATCATTTTACTAGGTATAGGAGGAGAGAAAAGTAGTGTATCCATTTAAGTTGTAGGAAAATACGATATTACGATTTTCAGTTTGATGATCACTTTTACGGAATTTATCAAAATACAGTAGAGTAGTAGCACTTTCTTTTTCAAAAACTCAAATTTATCAGGCGGATATGTTCGTTATGTAATGTCTACTTTATTTAGCATATTAATTATTGGTGTTAACATGCAATATAGAGAGTGCATTTAAATTGAGGGGGTCATAAGTAAAAGGCTCTAAGTGCACTTAAGTTACTTTTGAGAAAATGGGGTTTAAACATTTAAGCTTTCGTGAAATCGGTTAAATTTTTTATTTAAATTTTAATGTGTGATGCGATTAAAATATCCCTTTGCCACTAAAATTTTTAGATACTTTAGCTTACACTGGATGCACTTAACTCATGTCAAATGTCACTAGCATTCCTTTGCTTCTAGCCATCTCAATTCAAAATAAGCTAATCTGAATTTTTAAACAAGTTGCTGAAAATGGTTGCCGTTCATTACAATGCTGGCTTCAATTCTTTACTCATATTATTAAAAACATTTTGAAGCATATTCTCTGAAATTGAATTTATCGTTTCTTGAATATAATTTTTAGTACGATATTATTAATATAGGTTCTTTCTTCTATAGAAAACGCAATCATATTTCTGAAACACACTATACACTGCAGTGTTTACTTCACTGCTTGAAGACTTCGAATGCAACAGCGGCCGTAAGTTTGTGTGTCTGACGGGAGCAAGGACATTAGTGAAGGAGTGAGAGTGAAGTACATTCAGAAATGCAGGTACAATAAAAATGCAAGTAAAAATAAAATGATGTCCCTGTAGTATTTAATGTCCACTATTTTAAAGTCCACTGGCTTTTAAGTTAATTTCTGGTTTGGTTCATAGCATTCATGTCCACTAATTTAATGTCCAAATTCTACAATGCCTGCTTTATAATGTCCTTATTCTACAAAGTATATTGTTCCCAATCATTGTAATGTGGTGTAAAATCCATGACAGACATTCTAGAAAGTGCTAAATTCTTAAAATGTATTAGGATGACGAAACAGTGTTAGTTCAAAGAAAGTCAGACATTTATTATGTTACCAACACTTTCGCACCGCCATAATTCCTACGATAAGGTTCTGCAGGTCAGCAACGCATTCCTAATGTCGCTGAAACATGACATAATATTCAGCGTTAAATTGACACCCACCTCGCGTCAATTTATGGAGTTCATTAGAAAAGACCAAAGGACTAACGAAATTACTATTATGCAACTGATTAGCGGCCACCAAAATGGTAGACATCCCTTTAAAAAGTTGTACATTCTGACTTTACGACCAGCAGATAGTTCAGAATTCATTTTGAATCTTGCGTACACCACTTTTAACACATGAATATAATTAATTGATGAACTAGTGGACTTACTCGTGTTAAATATGTAATATTTTTCTGGCTTACAGCTGTTTCAGTGCTTCACGCAACATCATCAGAGCCTACTAGATCGCGGCGTCATCTCGAAATACATCACACTAACATATGAAAACAAAAGCACATATAAGATCACATCTTCATTCAGAAAACAGAAATACAACATAATATACAGAACAGAAAACACACTACAAAGACATCTCAACACACAAAAAAACACAAACAAATAAATACGACCACACAGGCATATACAAACTCAAATGTAATAGTTGCGACAAGTTCTACATAGGACAGACAGGCAGATCATTCCAAACACGCTACAAAGAACACATTAAAGCAATAACCAGAGCACACAATACATCTACATACGCTGATCACATAACCAATGCTAACCATACATACAATAACATAAATACGGACATGGAAATCCTACACACACAACCCAAGAACCAAAAACTCAACACACTAGAACAATACGGAATATACAAACACACTAAAACACACCCTGATCAAATCCTCAACACACAGATCAATTTCAGTACACACACACTATTCGACTCCACACTTCAACACCTTCCAACAATAAAACACACCCTCCTAACAAGCAGAGAAGTTCGAGATGACGCCGTGATCTAGTAGGCTCTGATGATGGTGCGTGAAGCACTGAAACAGCTGTAAGCCGGACAAATATTACATAATTAACACGAGTAAGTCCACTAGTTCATCAATTAATTAAGTTCAGAATCATTTTTATACAATAATGAAGATAACATTATAGATAGAATTATATGAAGCTATCATTTCAAGATTTATGAAGATGCGGAGAGCTGCAACGAAATTGTAAAATTATACAATATCCTGAAAGGAAATATATTCATTATTTCATGAAATAATGCCTTTTTATACATAACCCTGTATTAACATGTTGTCAGTGTCTCATTAAAAAAATGGATATTATACCTATTGGAGTCCACACCTGTGGAGTAACGGTTAGCGCGTCTGGCCGCGAAATCAGGTGGCCCGGGTTCGATTTCCGGTCGGGGCAAGTTACCTGGGTGAGGTTTTTCCGGGGTTTTCCCTCAACCCAATATGAGCAAATGCTGAGTAACTTTCTGTGTTGGACCCCGGACTCATTTCACCGGCATTATCACTTTCGTCTCATTCAGACGCTAAATAACCTGAGATTTTGATAAAGCGTCGTAAAATAACCTACTAGAATAAAAAATAAAATACCTACTGGATACCTCTGACTGAGGTTCTGGCTGATATGTACATCTATTATCAGGCAGTACATCTCACTTGACGATATGGGTCAGAGAAAGAACAACTGTTTGTATACATCTGAAGTCTGACTAGAGTAATACGTAGCTAATCGACGATGTATGCAATGGAGGGGGAAAGGAACTGGCCGTCCTACCCCATTATCTCCTGATATACAGGGACATCATTTTATTTTTACTTCAATTTTTCTTGTATCTGAGCTTTTGAATGTACTTCACTCCCACCCCTTCTACTAATGAAGTTTAACCGTCCTCCACAAGACCGCATATACAGTCATAGTAGCCTTACGGTCATAGTGTACAGTACGTTCCAAAAATATTTTCGCATCTTCCAGTGACGAAAGAGCTTTCAATATTGCATCATTTTTCATTTGCCTACGTCGCATTCCGGTTTTCCCCACCAGCTTCTATTCGCCTCTCTGTAAAGGCAAGTGGCTGGGCTGTCTTAGCTCTTTTCTGAGAACATTAATTTCTGTTAGGAATTGGACGTCTATATAATATTATACAATTGTTTAAAATAACTTAAATAAAAGGGCCTCGTTAAGTAATTAACTGTCACGTGATTTCCTCCCTTTCTGCGATGCTGCGACGTAACCACTTGGACGGACAGTAGATAACATGCCTGAGTAATTTTATCTTTTCGGATCGGGCAGAAGTGAACATTGAATTTACAGTACGTAAGGTCTCTTTTATAGAGTAGGTACAGAATTATTTCAACATGAGTTACTGATACGAAGTACGAACCTGGTAATTGGAATCACTTACATTAGTCTATCGTGCGATAATATGCACAAAAGAACTGAAGCCTGTATCGAAATGAATGGCCACCATTTTCAAAAATGTGTTTAAATATCCATATTATGATTATTTTCCATTTTAACTTCATTCTCTATAGTGTACGCTAATTACCTGGTTGAGGTTTTTTCCGGGGTTTTCCCTCAACCCAATACGAGCAAATGCTGGGTAACTTTCGGTGCTGGACCCCGGACTCATTTCACCGGCATTATCACCTTCATATCATTCAGACGCTAAATAACCTAGATGTTGATACAGCGTCGTAAAATGACCCAGTAAAAAAAAGTGTACGCTAATGTGCTGTAGACAGTATAATATACACTGCATAATGAATACGTCCACATGGACAGCTTAGTTCGTGAGTAAAAACACTCATTGTTAATACAGTACTGTATTTTGATTAAACAAAACCTAATGAAAATTATCAAACTCAAAATCGCGATATTTCCTAGTTTACGTAAATGGATGAACTACTTTTCTTCCCTCCTATACCTAGTAAAGTGATTTGTTTGTATATTACGCCAGTATCATCGAACTCCAGTCGTGGAAGGGGGTAGCAAACGGCGTTTCCGGTTCTTAATCGTTGATCCAAAGGTATAGCCAGGTTAATATTAGAAATGTTAGTAAAAATAAAATGATGTCCCTGTAGTTTCCTCATAAGTGGTATCTTGTTGGTATCAGTTGTGAGGTTCAGACCTGTCTTCGGACAGTTGACTAAACAGCATACTTATTGAACATCCCAAAATTGGCGTTCCTTTTGTGGACATCAGAATTATGGACATTATATTAAATTGGACTCCTTTATCTTGGGCTTCATTTGGTGGACATTCAAGTAGTGGACATATAATTTATGGACATTACCAAGTGGACATCGAGTCTGTGTTTCCTTTTAGTTTATGTTATGTTGTTCGTCCAGGTATTACAAACATTTTAAAGTAAGAATCGTTTAACAGTTCATAGATCTGTGGAAAATATAAGGTAAATGTATAATTCCAAAATGCTGGAAATGAATTACTGTTAATTAAAACAGTTGTTTATAAATATTGCAAATGCAGAATAAACTAGAAGGACTGTATTGCAAGTCTGCTAAATTTCATTTCAGTGGGACTGGAAAATTATGACATATGACAGTTTCAAGCAGAGTAGGCCTACACATAATTCATAAAAGAATATGTGAAAACGAAATTAAAGGTAATTACTAATTGAATACTAAAAAAAATGTACCAAATTTAGTTTCTTTGCGTGCCTTGTCCCACTACCGACTGAAAAAAGACACTTTGAAGCATTTTCCAACTAATCTATTTTTACTCGCTAGAAATAAGAACAAAAGTACATATTTTTAGTTACATTTTCGCTGCTGAATATAGTGGAAGGCAGAAAATCGATACAGCACTTTAAGAGAAAATTAAGTGCCATCAATACTATAAAAATTTTATACTGTTTTCAATTTTACAATGGCGCGTTTATTCTCATGCCACGTGGAGGTCGAACAATTAACTCCTACACGATTGGAAAATGGATATGCTATTTTACTTTCTATTATATGAGGCGTTCCGTAAGAGAAGGGCGAGCCCGCCAAGGGTCGAATTTTGTGCTTTTTACACCTCCAAATATTTAAGACACACATCTGCAACATAAGCCTGGCAAACGTTGGCCAAAGCCTTCCCTCGCAGAATGTATGTATGACATTGGAGATTTTCCGTAGGAAGTAGAGTGACTGCATTTATATTGTACTCTTATTTACAGCTGCACGTACTAACTGTAAGGTTCCCCCAGAAATGTACATTTATTAGGGTACCAGGTCGCAAAATGGACCCATGCCTTTTACAAGAAGTAGGACGTAATATAGTACAGGGACATCATTTTATTTTTATTTCAATTTTTATTGTACCTGAGTTTTTTAATGTACTTCACTCCCATCCCTTCTACTAATGACGTTCCAACTGTCCTGCACACAGAACCAAGACCGCAGTGAGTTAGTGAGTATAGTGCGTTCCAGAAATATGTTCGCGTTTTCCAGTGACGAAAGAGCTTTCAATATTGAATCATATTTTCGCACAGCTACTGTCGTCCGTTTGCCTACGTCGCATCCCGATTTCCCCCACTTGCTTCTGCTCGCCCCTCTGTAAGGCCTAGTGGCTGGGCTGTCTTAGATCTTTTCTGAAAACATTAATTTCTGTTAGGAACTGGACGTCTACTTAATATTATACAACTGTTTAAAATAACTTAAATAAAAGAGCCTTGTTGAGTAATTAACTGTCACGTGATTTCCCCCTTTCTACGATCCTGCGACATAACCACTTGGAGGACAGTAGATAGCATGTCTGAGTAATTTTATCTTTTCGGATAGGCAGAAGTGAAGTTTGAATTTACAGTACGTAAGGTATTCTTTTATAGAGTAGGTACAGAATTATTTCAACATGAGTTACTAGTACGAAGGACGAAACTGGTAATTGGAATTAGGTACAATAGTCTATAGTGCGATGATATGCACAAAAGAACTGAAGCCTGTATCGAAATGAGCGGTCACCATTTTCAAAAATGTGTTTAAATATGCATATTATGATTATTTTTTAAATTTAACTACATTCTCTATATTGTACGCTAATGTGCTGTAGACAGTATAATATACACTGCATAATGAATACGTCCACATGGACAGCTCAGTTCGTGAGTAAAAACACATTGTTAATACTGTACTGTATTTTGATTAAACAAAAACCTAGTGAAAATGATCAAACTCAAAATTGCGATATTTTCTAGTTTACGTAAATGGATGAACTACTTTTCTTCCCTCCTGTACCTAGTAAAGTGATTTGTTTGTATTTTACGCCAGTATCATCGAACTCCAGTCGTGGAAGGGGGTAGCAAACGGTGTTTCCGGTTCTCGATCCGTTAATTCAAAGGTATAACCAGGTTAATATTAAAAATGTTAGTAAAAATAAAATGATGTCCCTGTATATGATTCAATATAAAAATACATTTTACATTCAAACACTTTCACTCAGAGTGAAGTGTTTTACAAGAAATCATTCATTTTGACATTTAAACACGAGAAATTACCAAGCTATTGAGCAGTGGATTTTAATGTGTTCTTACAGATTTTATAAATGTGTTTCTTGCATTTTGAATATAATCACTAAATAACATATTTAGTGACTCATATAGCTGACAGTTCCTGATATCATAGTCTGCTCCCGTGATTGTCCTACATACTGATTTTTGTATTCCATTCATTCTTTTAACATAACGTATATGAATATTTGACCAAATTTCGCAGGCATATAACATATATGAACGGATCAGACAAGGACAAGTGTATAATGAAACTTTGACTTTAAGAAAGAAGGGGTCTAAAAACTTACTTTGAATGTGAAACAAAGAGTAGTTGAGTAGTCATCCTCCGTGAATGCGTAGCATGTCACATGACCAGGTCCGGGTGTTTATGTACTCGTAGATCGGGAAAATCACGACATAATAGATATAGAATAGATTTTTACTAATCTTTACGAATTAAGTGATTCTGATTAATAATATGCGGATAAAACAATCGCGACAAATCGCGAAATAGTGCTCTAATAGCGAAATATGAACATAGCTTGCTGTCGAGGTTACATATATTTTTATTAATTTTTCTTTTTCCTCTTCCAAAATGAAACTGTAGCCAGTAATTTCTTACTTGAAGTACTTATTTTTGTTTCGAGGCCCAATTAAATTAGTTAATTTTTTTAAGATTTAAAGCATATATTCAGAATATTTCGGCATATGAATGAAGACAAAAGACTTTTCCAGGTTTTTACATATAGATACACAACAAAAATTTGGCATTTTGAGTTGTTTTAACGTATATGTACACCTTTACATACAAAAACTTTGTTTTGCATAATTTTGCTCTAAAATTTTTATACAATTGAGAATGGTACCAGAAAGAGAATGAAGTGAATAAATCCCTTGAAATTATGTCTAAATTGTTTATAAAAATTATTTTGTTTATAATTTTGACATACAACTTGAAACATGATAGCTCATGCAGTTTTTAAGATAGAGCCACATTTTTTTCACTGTTTTATAGCTAAAACTATTCTTTAGTGCCTGACATGGAGCTATGTCTTATTTTCATTTACATTAATTAAAAATTATACTAATATTTTATGTTGCATATATCATGTAAAAAATCCATAGATAATTATTAACTACATTAATGTTATTTTACTCATTGTCAGGCACTAGAGGACATTTCAAGCTTCAAAATGACACCAATATCTTCTTGGTATCACCATATTTGACTGAGATATCATGTTTAAAAGAATTAAATATTCTAAAATTACTATTTGCAGGAAATGAGCCACAAACTTTCAGAGCCTGGAAGACTCCATCATCATATGTCACCCCTTAAGCAGCTTCATGTCGGTCCAGTTTCAGCTTCTTTCTGCCTCTCAAATACCTCCTCCTTGTTTTAACTTCAGGTGTTGAATGTTTTTTTTGGCATTTTTGTCCTTATTTCCATTGATGCAACAAATCCTGCGATGGTGTTTGTCCCAGGGTTTATGCTCATCCTCCTCAGAATTTTAATTTCTCCTTTTGGATTCTTATTAAAATGACGTATAACATCACAGACACACAAATTTACAGTCTTATGACTAACAGTAAAAGATTACAAATTACTTCATTATGTAAAAACGTGTTTTCAATCTAATGATCATGCCTTAATATCTATGCATCTATTTTGGGACTTGAAAGAAGTTTATTTTACAAGCAATGCTGGACGAGGGGATTGACTGCTACGAGGATCACTCCAAAAGTAATCCACAATATTTATTTTAAAATTACATTTTTATCCTACAGCTTTGCTATTTTCATAGAATGTAGATACATCCTTCAGGAACAATACGTCACTTTTCCACATAATCCCGCACCTTTCAACTGCCTTACGCCACCTTGGAATGAGGGCCTGTATACCTGCAGATAAAAGTCTGAACCAACACGTCTGAGCTACTCTCTGGCGCCACTCACGGAACGACTTAAATTAAATTTGAATACAAGGGGGAAGGATGTATCTATGACCTCCATAAACTGCAAAGGTTTAGAATAAAAAATAAATTTTAAAAAATGTTGTGCATTACTTTTGGAGTGATCTTCGTAGAAGTGACCGTGGCTGATGACGCAGAGTTTTGGAAAATGGGACTTATCTGAAAAACCATAAGGCATAAATCGAAAATTCTTATATCAAATTAAAGGGGAGAAAATTCTCTATTAAAATAGTTATATTTTTAAAATTCTAATTTTTCATCATTTTTTTTCGTTTTGTGGGTGTAGATATACCTTAACAGTTTTACTAATAAACCGTGTATAGTTTTTATACGAGACTTATGCAGAGTTGAGACAGAAAACGTTACTAATAAACCGTGAATAAGCTATGGACGTATAAACAGGCTGTAACTATACAATGGGAATTGCTTTGCAGTAGTTATATGCACGAAACCCCTTGTTTAAGCGTTGTATATAGCGAAAAAATGGCCGCCCCTCTAACAGCTGTTCGTATCGACTGTCATTTTATGATGATGGTTACCTTGTAACCACAGAAGAACAAACCAAAGATCATAGAATTATTAGAATAATATTGCTGTAGCTTGTACTCTTTGACCAAAATGTAGTGTGGTAATCGATTAGAGCCAGTTGTACTATCGATATTTAACACGCCACACTAGAGCGCTCTAACGGATGCAGTAGAGAACCTCAGATATTCTATTACCTTTCGTAACGAAGTAATGACGAAACTATGACGTAGCTGTGTAACAGTTGTACTGTTATACACGACGTATGTAGTGATTATTAGTAAGGAATTTACACACGACATATAAACGAGCCACTCATTGTATAAGTATAAGACAGTTAAACGTCTGTATATAGAGTTTTTATTAGTAAGACCGTAAGAGTATTACTAATACACTCCGTAAATCCTCAATGTTTACATATTGGAAAACAAATGCACACGCAAAGCGCATCCCTCAAAGTACACGCGCGCTATCTGTTGGTGTTAGTTCAGGATATCCGTATTATGGTGAAGTCTCCTTTCCCCATCCTCCGCCCCGTCATTTGTCACTAATGCACGTTGACTTTCCGATATACAGCTGATAAGCGGTGTACAGTACAGTATGTTCTCCGACAACAGTACCACATCGGGCTTTTACTCTATTAAGGATACGGTTAAACGTACTTCTGTCTTCCTAATGTTTTCGAACATGAATTTTGCAATAATGCAGTTGAAGTCACGCTATGTAGATGTGCATACACAAAGAGCATAGCCATATGGTAGAATTATTCATAGGCCATTATTTTGTGGTAAGGGGGAAAATGGGACGAATGTCAATCGATACTGAGGCCATGGTTGATCCATTTATACGGAGACTCACCTAGAGCGAAGGGGAAGATGAGTGAAATCTCTACAGAAGTATTTTCAGCCTCGGAAATGCCACAGAGATTATTATAATAATGATAATAATAATGATTTATTTTAGCTGGCAGAGTTAAGGCCGTAAGGCTTTCTCTTCCACTCAACCAGCAAAAAGTATATAATAATAATAATAATAATAATAATAATAATAATAATAATAATAATAATAATAATAATAATGTTTTATTTTCGCTGGCAGAGTTAAGGCCATAAGGCCTTCTCTTCCACTCAACCAGCCTTAATCAATACAATACATAAATTAAAAATTACAAATATTTACACTACACTTAAAAGGTTCTCCAGCAATTAAAAATAATGGAGATAATTATTACAGTTGTCTGAACACTATTTATTGATAAAATAAATAAAATAATAAAACTGGTTAGAAACCATACATGTTTCGGAGGCTATGCTCCCCCATCTTCAGTGGTTGTACCACGACTAAGGTGTAGATGTTCTACCGCGTGTCGTATCTTAAAGAAGATGGGGGAGCATAGGCCCCGAAACATGTATGGTTTCTAACCAGTTTTATTATTTTATTTATTTTATCAATAAATAGTGTTCAGACAACTGTAATAATTATCTCCATTATTTTTAATCTTCACTTATGAACACTGTTGTATTTTGACCTTTTAAGTATATAATTCTCCAGCAATATTCTTCACTACACATTTATTTAAATTTAGATAAATCTATAAGGTAAAGTAGTAACTTAATTTATGAGGTAATTTAATTCGATGAATTATAATTAATTTAATATTTGAGATAGCTTGTAAAATGATGAAAATTAATTTAATATAAGCTTACTAGGACTATGTTACAGGGAGAATATATATATATTTCTATTTCTATAATGAGAATATTAATGTAATTGCCATTAGAGGTTTTGTAAATCTATTTAGAGAAATTGATGATAATAATAATATATATATATATATATATATATATATATATATATATATATACATATGCATGAACTTACAAAGAATTCAACAATTTGATTTAGATGAGAGTTACATGTATACAAGAGTTATTTACGAATTAAACAACAAAATACTATGAACTATTAATTCAACACTGAAATAAACTGTGTAGCAGAATTAAGCTAAAATACATAGAATGTTAATATATTTCAAATAATGTTAGATAATAGAAAGAGATTATTATGAGACAATTTTGAAAATACAGCACTATCATGATGATGTCTAAAGAAAGAAGTAACAATGTAGTCAGTGATATTCAGGTAGTTTATAGCGGTGACCAGATACTACAGGTCTTCCCAGTTAAGGCTGCTCCACAATAAACCGGGAACGAGAACCAGAACTATAACGGAAAGCGTAGAACGTCAACGTGAAGATTTTTTATTCACAATAAACCAAGAACGGAAACGGGTATGCATATCGATATGCATGTCTATAACGATATATAAAGTCGATATTACGCATTCAGATGTTATTTGTGTATACTTGACCAATGGCATTCTCTCTACATCAGAGTGCTGCATTGGAGTTAAATCGCTCGCTTGAACTCGGTCGAGTGTCCCACCCTCGAGTGAGATAAGATCGGTCGTGATACGCTCGTAATAAATAGAAGCACAGTACAAGGTCATCTCACCGACATGTCTTATCTTGTAGGGAAGGCGACAGATAAGATACACATATGTTTTGCTCACACGGTAAAAATAAGGCTTTATTTTCTGCGTTTATGATAAACGTTTAATGGAACAGTCAATCGAACGTACCAAAACAGGAACATGAAGTTATAAATAACATAGTATGAAAAACTTCGATATACAGTTATTATTGTTAATTAATAATTATTCAATATTTGATTTACCACACATATTGTATGATAGGTCCATACATAGTGTTCCGCCTATATACTGCGACAATGTAGAAAGGTTTTGCAAAATATTATTGATATAGCAGTAGATTAATAACAATATTAGTACAGAGATAACGTCACAGAACATATAATAAAACGAATAATCATACTGCACAACTGTTACAGACGCAAAGATTGATATACTAATTATTAGAGATTATTATTATTATTATTATTATTATTATTATTATTATTATTATTATTATTATTATTATTATTATTATTACTAGAAAACTTGATACATTTCTTGCATTATCGTGATTGTGTTCTCAGTTTATAATAATTACATTTACATCCAATGACATCTATCAGATGTGGCAAAAACAAAATCACTCCTGAGTGGGGGGGGGGGAACATTTACCTACAACATTTATATTACATTTTAAAGCAAGTTTTGTAGTTGTACTATGGAGAGGTTAGTTAAACACTGCAAAGTTTTGAAATGATAAACATCTATGATGTTACTACACAGTTCATCACTGTAACAAGAACGAATGTCTAACGCTCGGCTTATACCGTTCGAGGATTTATCGCTCGTGACAATTTTACCCATCATGGATGTTCGCTACCTATCGGATTATGCTATGAACTACTTGGCGCTCGAGCGAAAACGTCCGCTGCAGACCTCTGCTCTACACCGCCCAGTACGACCCTCTTCTAAAAAATCACTTGGAGACATCTACAGTATTCAAAGGTGTATCAAATCGTATTCAAAATGATTTAATTGGATCTGTTGCCACTGCACTTAATAAGGAAATTAAACAGCAATTACAGAAATCTGATTTTTTTTTGCCATATTAGCTGATGAGACAACTGACGTCACGAATAAATCACAATTTTCTCTCGTTTATCGATATACGATTGAAGGAAGGGTGGTAGAGCGGTTTAGGGACCCAGAGCTTTACTTCCTTCACGCAGGAAGCCATGTTGCGGATTTATTGCACTTTAAAATCCTTGCTGTAGGCCGGGTTTGATCCCAGATCCATCGACCAGGGGACTGCTACAGTATAAAGGGTCTTTAGGGTGATTAATAGAGCCCACACTGTTCCAGAACTCATTACCATCTTGTCTAGATCTATGCGTGCTCATTTTTAAATAGCGTTTAAATTATTAAAATAACTCCCAAAAGCGTCGGTCGTATTGCATGTCGGCACCGAGCATTATCTTGGCTAACATGATATTACAACAAGCTAATAACATGCTTCACTAATACAGGAACACGCTGCAGTACAGTCATTGCGAAAACAGCCATATGGTGAACTATAGTGGACAGTTCTGATACAAAAGAACATCAAGGGGATTACATATTATATTTTTCTCATTACGATTTACGACTCTGCTGACAATAGGGATATCTTATGCAAAGTTTTACCGTTAGATGGCAGAAGTGTTCCATGCGACACAAATTATTTTGTATAACCTAGTATAATTTAATATAATTCAGTATTTTCTTACGTCATAATTTAATTTAATATACAATAAATAACAGCGTAAACATGTATAATACTGAGCGATTCCCCTTAAGAGATGGATGGAGAATCTGCAGTATGCAGAATATAGATACGAGTAAATTGAATGTTCATGAACCTAAACGAGAACTTTGAGAACGAGGTGCAAGAATAAAAAAAAAAAATAAAAAAATAAAAAAATATAGGAATTAGGAACTTTGTCGAAGGTGAATATTACCTCTTTAATCTTTAGTTTCGTAAGTACCGTACTCTAAAAACAGGATATGCAGCCACCAGTGTGTGTGTGTTTTTTTAAATAGGGAAGGGACTATCGAGATTCAATTTCTCGCATTTTTTTTCTCTAGTTGCAGAAAGATCAAATGCAATGTTTGATAAGATGATATAATATGATCGCAGTAGAATCACGATTATTCCTGTGTTTTGTAGGTTAAGGACATGCAGTTTTGAATACTATGTAGGATGATTTTGAAAATTTGAAGTAAAAACATCGTTTTAATAATTAGTCTACAGCACATTAAAACATTATTCATGAAATGGATTTCACCCTGGATCGTCCTGGATACTAATCATCCCAGTTAATCGAGAGTTCACTGCAGGCGTAAAATACTGGCGTAAATTTCGGAGATTCCTAGAAGTACTGAATATAATCGAATCTAACGCAGCTTGCTGTCGAGGTTGCATATGTTTTTATTAATTTTTCTTTTCCCTCTTCCAAAATGAAACTGTAGCCAGAAATTCCTTACTTGAAGTAGTTCTTTTTGATCAATAGGTGCAATTTAATTGTTAAATTTTTAAGGTTTAAAGCATATATTTAGAATATTTCGGGACCTGAATGAAAACAAAAGGCTTTCTCTGGTTTCTACATAAAGGAACACAACAAAAATTAGGCATTTTGAGTTGTTTTTAAGAGTATTTAATGTACTAATACACTCCGTAAATCCTCAATGTTTATATACTGGAAAACAAATGCACACGCAAAGCGCATCCCTCGAAGTACACGCGCGTTATCTGTTGGTGCAAGTTCAGGATATCCCTATTCAGCTCCTTCACCTACTCTTTATTTCGTTGTACAGGGACATCATTTTATTTTTACTAACATTTTTAATATTAACCTGGCTATACCTTTCTATTAACGATTGAAACAGGAAACACCGTTTGCTACCGCTTCCACGACGGAGTTCGATGATACTGGAGTAAAATACAAACCACTTTACTAGGTATAGGAGGGAAGAAAAGTAGTTCGTCCAATTATGTAAACTAGGAAATATCACAATTTTGAGTTTGATAATTTTCATTAGGTTTTTGTTTAATAAAAATACAGTACAGTATTACCACTTAGTGTTTTTACTCACGAACTGAGCTATCCATTCGGACGTATTAATTATGCAATGTATATTGTACTGTTACAGCACATTAGCGTACAATATAGAGAATGAAGTTAAATTGAAAAATAATCATAATATGGATATTTAAACACATTTTTGAAAATGGTGGCCGTTCATTTCGATACAGGCTTCAGTTCTTTTGTGCATATTATCACACTATAGACTATTGTACCTAATTCCAATTACCAGTTTCGTCCTTCGTACGAGTAACTCATTTTGAAATAATTCTGTACCTACTCTATTAAAGAGTACCTTACGTAATGTAAATTCAATCTTCACTTTTGCCCGATCCGAAAAGGTAAAATTACTCAGAAATGCTATCTACTGTCCGTTCAAGTTGTTTTGTCGCAGGGTCGTAGAAAGGGGGGGGGATCACGTGACAGTTAATTACTTAACGAGGCCCTTTTGTTTAAGTTATTTTAAACACTTTTATAATATTACGTAGACGTCCAATTCCTAACAGAAATTAATGTTTTCAGAAAAGAGCTAAGACAGCCCAGCTACTATACTTTACAGAGGGGGAACAGAAGCAGGTGGGGGAAACCGGGATGCGACGTAGGCAAACGGACGACAGTACCTGTGCGAAAATATGATTCAATATTGAAAGCTCTTTCGTCACTGGAAAACGCGAACATATTTCTGAAACGTACTGTACTCACTAACTCAGTTCTGCTTACGCGCCCTCGGCTCTGTGTCGTGAACGATTGGAAGTTTACTAGTAGAAGGGGTGGGAGTGAAGTACATTCAAAAACTCAGGTACAATAAAAATTGAAGTAAAAATAAAATGATGTCCCTGTATATAAATACTAGCTGATTTAACGTAGATGGCATTTGTGCTAGCGATGGTATTTAGCGACATGAGGCTGAAGATTTGCCATGGATTACCTGACGTTCACTTTACACTTGAGGAAAACCTCGGGAAAAACCCAACCAGGTAATAGCCCAAGCGGGAATCGAACCCATGCCCGAACGCAGTTCCGGATCAGTTGACAGAAGCCCTACCATCAGAGCTACATCGGTGACTGAGTTTCTTTAGCATGTTCAGATTGGTACTACTGTTTGTAATTTACAAATACCGGTATTTTCTTAAACTGTCATTTAAGAAAACATAAATCATTCCAAAACGAAAATACATTGTAGAATTCCTCTGCAGAACGAAAAGTTACATTTGTTCGGATCAAATTTCTGGACATTTAAAGGACAAAACTATACACTCTCTTAAATTGACTAGCTTTCCCAAAACACGCCATGAAACGTTTAACATAAAACAATTTCTAAGTCGAAAAGGAAGCAAAGACGAGTAAAATTGTATTAAACTTTTTTTGCTTGAAATATCTCAAAGAATAACCCCCTGAAATTAATGACATTACTTACGTAGGTTCATTCTGTATATGAGCCGTTGAGACCAAAGTGGTATAAGTAAAAATGGGTAATTAGGGTTAAAGTAAATATTCTGAAAAATACAGTGCAAAGTAATTCCGATACGTGTGTAGTCGTTTTATTGAAAATTAGGAGCATGTAGCCAATTTTAAATCAGCAACGAGATACGCGAAATTTACTTTGATTAAAAAAAGTTATAGCTATAGCTACAGCTAAGAGTTAGTGAGGTTGCGAGTTCAAATCTTCGTGAAGATATTAAACTCTTTTTCTTTTTCTCTTTTTTTCCTTTTTTTTTTTTTTTTTTTTTTTTTTTTAAATACGTCGGTGAAAATATAACAGGATTTCGTCATTTTTTTTATCTTTAGAATACATTTCCCTTTATTATTTTTTTTTTTGTGTTAATAGAAGCTTTTGACGCTAGATGGAAGTAACACTAAAGACGACAATTAGAGGCTTTCAAATTAAAATATTGTGTTAATTATTTTATTAATCCCTGCTGCTTTACACTCTCTTGCCTAAGAATGTAAATATATGGATGGTTAAATAATTGCCAATAATTAATTTGCAGGTTGTGCTACAGGAAATGTTATTACTTACTTACTGGCTTTTAAGGAACCTGCAGGATCATTGCCGCCCTCACAGAAGCCCGCCATTGGTCCCTATCCTGAGCAATATTAATCCATTCTCCATCATCATATCCCACCTCCCTCAAATCCATTTTAATATTATCCTCCCACCTACATCTCGGCCTCCCTAAAGGTCTTTTTCCCTCCGGTCTCCCAACTAACACTCTATATGGATTTCTGGATTCGCCCATACGTGCTACATGCCCTGCCCATCTCAAACGTCTGGATTTAATGTTCCTAATTATGTCAGGTGAAGAATACAATGCGTGCAGTTCTGTGTTGTGTAACTTTCTCCATTCTCCTGTAACTTCATCCCTCTTAGTCCCAAATATTTTCCTAAGCACCTTATTCTCAAACACCCTTAACCTATGTTCCTCTCTCAAAGTGAGAGTCCAAGTTTCACAACCATAAAGAACAACCGGTAATATAACTGTTTTATAAATTCTAACTTTCAGATTTTTCGACAGCAGACTGGATGATCAATTATATTTGTTACTGTTGCTCCCAGATATTTGAACTTCTCCACCTCTTCAAAAGATAAATTTCCAATTTTTATATCTCCATTTCGTACAATATTCTCGTCACGAGACATAATCATATACTTAGTCTTTTCGGGATTTACTTCCATCCCTATCACTTTACTTGCTTCAACTAGAATTTCCGCGTTTTCCGTAATCGTTTGTGTATTTTCTCCTAACATATTCACGTCATCCGCATAGACAGGCAGCTGATGTAACCCGTTCAATTCCAAACCCTCTCTGTTATCCTGAGGAAATATTATTATACTAACCTAAATCCGTGATCTTCAGGGCCTAAACGTAGTAACTGTAAACAGAAGAAAAACCATAATTCTGATGACAAAATATATCCAGATTTCCTGGAATTATAGCCACAAATTTTCACCAATTTTGTAAAAAATAAAAGAAAGGGCAGAACAAAAAATTCGAAGCATGCTGTGAGGTAGCCCAAATCAGCGCCTTGTATTATGGAGTTAACTAAAGCGGCGCACGGAGGTTTACGGTTGTGAACTGCGCTCTCACCCGAAGGGACTTAGAAAATTTTAACTGCTCAAGAGGCGGCCGGTTTTATTTTGACCAAGTGTACAATGTACGGTATATTTTGCTTGGAGCCCTCTCATTTTAACATGCCGTAAATCTACGACACAGTCCACACCTGTGGAGTAACGGTCAGCGCGTCTGGCCGCGAAACCAGGTGGCCCGGGTTCGAATCCCGGTCGGGGCAAGTTATCTGGTTGAGGTTTTTTCCGGGGTTTTCTCTCAACCTAATACGAGCAAATACTGGGTAACTTTCGGTGCTGGACCCCGGACTCATTTCACCGGCATTATCACCTTCATTTCATTCAGACGCTAAATAACCTAGATGTTGATACAGCGTCGTAAAATAACGAAATATATAATATAAATATAATCTACGACACAGGTCCCCATTTCCTTTCCCTTACGAAGATCTCATTCTGATTATTTAAACCCTTGGTCGAGTTTGTACTCCCAAATCTTAGCTCAGTGGTAAGCATAACTACCGAGTATGATTCTGAAAGGGCATCAAGAATTGAAGACAAAATAAAAATATAAATAGTTTAGTGGACAAATGAAGTACGCAATTGTTATAATTAATTTCAGGCACCACAACACTTCCGACACAAAAAGTCAAAGTAATAGTATATATTAATTAGTATAAATAAAGACTATAAAGAATATAATTACAAACAAACAAAAGAAATAGAAATAATATAATACAATCAATATAAAAAAGGAGATACAGTAGTATTAACAAAATTTGAGACCGAATGAGCAGCGCTCGTGCTGGGTCGCAGTTCAGATATAATATTAATAGGCCTATAAGAGAATATAAAATAAAATAAAATAGGAAATAAAATTAAAATTACAGTTACAGAAATTATATAATACAATATTAATATAAGAGAAATATAGAAAAAAATAATAAAAATAAATAAGTAAAATAAAATAGGAACTAAAATTTAAATTACAGCGGCAATGGAATTATATAATATAATATTAACACTATGGAAGAATAATATCGCACGTGAAAAGTAGGACTAATATATATTTCAAAATTATAGAATACAAATATAATATAGGTTGATTAATTCATATACATAGGCTATACATTTATTTAACAAAATTGAAGATATTAACACGTTTCTGATTTTCTTGTTATATGTTAGTAGGTTACATGTTAGAAGTTCTGGGTGTAATTTAGTTAAAGCATTGTACAACTGAGGGCCAAAATTTATGCTATGCTTTAGACCAGCAGATGTGAGACATTTAGGTTCTACTAATGTTGAATTAATATTTCGTCTTGTGTCATAATTGTGTGTCTGTAATACAAACTTATTACGATTTTTATGATAAAATTTTAACAGCGTATACTTATAAATTTGTTCAATATTAAATACATTAAATTCAGAATAAATTAATTTAGTTGGATAATCGAAACGTTTCTTCAAACAAATTTTAATTATTCGTTTTTGTAGTAAATTTAACGGACTAAGATTAATTTTTGTACTTCCACCCCAAACAATTATACCATATTGAATGATAGACTGAATAATGGCCAAATAAACATTTCGTAGAACTCTAATGGGTAAGTAGCATCGAAGATTAACGAATTTATAAATTTTTTTACGAAGCCTCTTACAAATGGTGTGTAATTTATTTCTTTCATATCAATTATCAACCTTTTCACTTGTGAAATTAATATTATTGACCGACTCATCTCCGAAATTAAATTCTTCCAAATTGCTAAACTCCATCTCTTGTAAACAGATTAAAATAATTACAATTATGCCTGCCTAAAGACCACTTACATTAGTGTATCCAATTTAGTTTCATATCTTAATTTCCTAATCGAAAGACGCGTGGTACACAAACCAAACAAATGAATACTTAAAACAATTAATTTCTTTAAGAGAGAGAGAGAGAAATAACTCGTCGGCCTTAATTAAGGATGACCACGAGGATCCGGAAATTAATAGCAAATAAAAATATTTAATTAAATATGAATATTGTATGTATTGTATGTATGGTCGTATGTAATAATCTTTTGTGCGAGATCGTGTGTATTTGCTTGCTTTCTGCACAAAACCAATCCGCGGAAAGTCTTAAATTCCACATTCAGTATTCCCAACCTAACACGCATAACAATATCCCTCTTCTTACCGCTTAAGTACATATTGATTTTACTGCTTTAGGCTTTTAACATATTATTTTTAGAGACGTTTCACATAGTAATAATTATAAATTGGAAACTTACCACTGCAATTTCACCTAAATTGCACTGTTAATTATTGTTTTTAAATATTTGCAAAAATGAAGTAAACTCTACAACTCCAATAAAGTTAGTGAATTCGTGATGCAAGTAACATTAAGGAAGCCGTGAAAAAATCATCAAGATTTATAGACTGGAGGAAAAAAAAAAGACAGACGTATATCACGGCCTGCTGGAGTATAGTAAACACAGAAAACATTTTAAAGCAACAATGTTGAAGAAAGATATTTTTGTTTTGCAAATTTGCCGTCATTGAACAGAAACCAAGATGGAGATTTCATTCAACTAATTAGAAATTCCTCTTTCAGGTATGTAATAAACGATCTTCGCACAAAATAATGTACGATACACGAGCGGTATGTTTTCTTTCAATTAACGGAAATTAAAAAGCTCAACTACGTTTCGCTTTTTCAAACTTTTCTTCGAACGTGAAAACTTCAACATACCGCTCTTGTAACGCATATTACTATTTTCTACATATTCAAGAATTTTCCTTCTGAACCGCTTACATGTATTATTTAATTTTTTTCCATTTTCAGATGATATTCGTTCCTCTTTAATATTTCAGTATGAGAATTTTCCCACGTTACAATGTTAAATATGAGTAATCTTGATGTGTAAGGCTGCTACCTCGCAGTCTTCAACCTCATAAGGTGTTTCATTTCTTGCCAGCACATTCGTTGTACAACTACTCATATATATAGGGTGATTAACGAAGTTCTCCACCGGTTTATGGAGGTGATTCCTAAGATTTTTTGTAACAAAAATGTAAATAAATTAATGGATCACATTCATAATTATGGAGTTACGGTAATTTGAAAACGGCAGAAAAAAACTTTTATTTCAGGATTTTACTAGCAAAAATGCAAATAGTAATATGCGTTACAAGAGCGGTATGTTGAAGTTTTCATGTTCGAGGAAAAGTTTGAAAAAGCGAAACGTAGTTGAGCTTTTTCAATTTCCGAGAATTGAAAGAAAACATACTGCTCGTGTATCGTACATTATTTTGTGCGAAGATCGTTTATTACATACCTGAAAGAGGAATTTCTAATTAGTTGCAATGAAATCTCCATCTTGGTTTCTGTTCAATGACGGCAAATTTGCAAAACAAAAATGGTTTCTGTTCAATGACGGCAAATTTGCAAAACAAAAATATCTATCTTCAACATTGTTGCTTTAAAATGTTTTCTGTGTTTACTATGCTCCAGCAGGCCGTGATATACGTCTGCCTTTTTTTCCCCCAGTCTATGGAATCTTGTTGATTTTTTCACGGCTTCCTTAATGTTACTTGCATTACAAATGCAGTAACTTCAGTGGAGTTGTAGAGTTTAATTAATTTTTGCAAATATTTAAAAACAATAATTAACAGTGCAATTTAGGTGAAATTGCAGTGGTAAGTTTCCAATTTATAATTATTACTATATTGAACGTCTCTAAAAATAATATGTTAAAAGCCTAAAGCAGTAAAATCAATATGTCACTTAGGCGGTAAGAAGAGGGAAATTGTTATGTGTGTTAGGTTGGGAATACTGAATGTGGAATTTTAGACTTTCCGCGGATTGGTTTTGTGCGGAAACCAAGCAAATACGCACGATCTCCACAAAAATAATTAAAATACAAACAAATGATAGTTTATGTATGAGTCTCTTTCATTTAAAGTGGATTTAAGTCACATTTTCGAAAATGCCTCCCTGAATCTCAATGCAACGGTACGCACTGGTGTGAACAGCACTTGTAGCATTTCGCAGCTTCACACATTTGTTTCTTGCTGTCGCCGTGGCATCCAGAATGCGTTGAAGCAACTCTTCGCGTGTTTATACCTTAACCTGATACACGATGTCTTTCAGCCATCCCTAGATGCAGTAGTCTAAGGGTGCACGTAGTTATGGCAACAGACTTGCCTACCGCTCCATTCACTATGGCGCGTTTCGAAAAAAAAATATATATATATATATATATATATATATATATATATATATATATATATATATATAATTCGAACTGGTAATGGAAATTACGGAAAAACGGCTGAACGAATTTTAATGAATGACCCCTCATTTTGAAGCTTGGAATCTAAGGATTTTCAGAAAAATAGTAACTTTCAGTGAAGCGTTAGTTTTCCTACATAATTTTCCTATTTTCCAAAATCCACCATTCGTCAGTTTTGAGAACTAATTGCATTTCAGTACAAAACAAAACACACACTACAATAAACAATAGACTATTACACGAAGGCCATGACCTGCAGAATTGCTGACATATTTAGAGCTCAAATTCAATTAGTTATTAAAAACTTCAAGACTTACTAAAAATGATTTACAGGTCTGATTCTGTGGTGTGTAATTTTCTGAGTACAGCTGTGTATTGGATATTAAAATCTACGAAACTTGAGGTGGTTTGATGACATTACTACTATTAGAAATGAAATATTATTATAGTTAATGCCATAATGTGACTATTTTTCATTAAATTATACATATTAATGCTATATTGTTGATATGAAAGTGAAACGTTTTGAGGTTATGTAAGTAGATGTAGAGAATATCTTAAATTAGGACTTCATTTCTATAATTAACTGAATGGCGGCTACAACTACAAAACTTACGTAAGATAATAATATTGTTATTAAAAGTCAAATATTTTTATAGTTATTAATCAAGTGGGGTTGGGTCTTTTTCATATGCTTAATGGCGGTATGGTGTAGATATTTATATGCGTCATTCTCTTCAGTATTTTTCGAGAGAGCGCAAAAATTACAGTTCCTAAGGGAAGACCAAAAGGTATTACTTACTGATAAAATAAGAAGCCTACAAAATTTTGTAGTCTCCCGATCATTCCAGCAAGATCTCTTAGAAGGATAAAATGATTTTACCCTCTACATTTCAAGCTCTACATGCAGCAGCTATACCAAGATGCTATGTCTATTGTTCGAAAGCATAGCAAACGTGACTTTTTTTTATTTTAACTTTCACCTACAATCCACAATGACTCGAAATAGCTATTGCTTTACTCCCACATGAAAATCCACTAATCGTCCTGACATTATTACTTGCGTTTTCGCGTTGAAACTAAAAAACTGAAGGTGGAAAGGTTCAAGAAAAAGTATTTGGCATAAAAAAACCGTTCAGAGGGAGTATATTTCATTATTACGGAAGCAAATAACTTTCAAAATGTCTGGTATTCTTATTGAAAATAAATCTGAAAAATTTTTATTTGAACGTCTAATGAACTTAGTTTGCAGCATTTGCTGTACAAGCCACTAGTGTGTTATAACTCCGTAATTATGAATGTGATTCCATTAATTTATTTACATTTTTTGTTCCAAATAGCCTCAGGAATCACCTCAATAAACCCCGGAAGAAATTTGTGAATCATCCTGTATATTGTTTAATCTTCTTGGTCTTTCTGTCGCATTTATATTTCCTTGCTCGTTAGAGGCCTTTCTACAGAGTGATTTATATAGAACTGACACATTTCTTTCTTTAATTATTCCGTTGGAAATTCATTCAATGACCCAATTTTAGCACCAAATTAAGCAGAATGTTCTGGAGTTTCAATTCCTTGTCACTAGATGCGCAGATGTTTATGTTTTATTCCTATTGTTGGCAGCACTGACCCAATTTTAGCACCAAATTAAGCAGAATGTTCTGGAGTTTCGATTCCTTGTCACTAGATGCGCAGATGTTTATGTTTTATTCCTATTGTTGGCAGCACTAGATGCGCAGATGTTTATGTTTTATTCCTATTGTTGGCAGCTGTTTTCGACATTTTGTGTCAACGTGAAAATGCAGTACACATTAAATCAACAACTCTTCCTTGTGAAGCAATACTGGATTACGAATTCAATTACAGCTACACAAAGGGCATACCAGAGAGAATTTGGTGTTCGCAATCCTCCCAAAAGAAACACAGTACTGGGACTGTAAACAAATTGGAAACAACTGGATCTCTGGTGAGTGAAAAGGGCAAGCATCGTTCATCTAGGCTTCCCACGGTTGTTGTTGACGTAAGAGAACGACTGGAGCAGTCACCCAAAAAATCATTAAGACGTTTGTCTTTGAGTTTGTTGAGCAACTGGACGATGTAGAGCTGAGTCAAGGATATTTTCAGCAAGATGGCGCTACATACCATACATCAAATGAATCCATGGAACTACAGTAATTGCAAGTTTCTTTGACGACCGAATAATTTCCAGGAACCTGTGGCCACCGAGATCTCCGGATTTGACAACGCCGGACTTCTTTCTATGGGGTTACTTAATCTCCCAAAATTCCTCTACATTTTAGGTATAATAAGTTGTCGCTAGCACAATTCGTTTTGAAACAATTAATGAAAGAAATGTGTCAGTTCTATATAAATCACTCTGTACTAATCCCCAAAGCAGTGAGGTGAGCGTGTATTACACGGTTAATGACATTTTTCTTTATCATATAAAACTGCTCATTTGAGCGACAAAATATTATTGATTCAAATGGTGTAACTGGTGATGAAATTTCGTTGTTATTTAGAACATACGCTGTCATCAGTCGAAATATAATACAACATCAGTAAAAATGAGCAAAATGGAAATTACATGCATAGCATGCTTAACTTCCAATCTGTGTTCACATCCTCCATGTGTATGAGGAAGTTTTTTTACAGGAGACAATAAGAAAGGAAGTGAATTCATACGGGCCACAAAGCCTTCACTTCCTCTCCTATTTGGTCCATGTTATTCCGGCCATTAGTAGCGTGGTATATACAGATTAAAAGCATACATTCGATTAAAGATAACTGGGTAGATTTATTGATAACATTCTTTCTTCCTTTTTTTTTTTATGTTGTTGCAAAATTTATATAATGCTTTTGATAGATTTAGACAATAGGAAATTTACCACCTCCATGAACAACGTGTATTGTAATATTCTCTGCTGCACGTCAGGGGAAAGTTTAGCTTGTATGCAGTTTTAGTTCGGCTACAATTTTTACATCAAGCTCAGGTGCAGAAATCTACTTCTAGTATAAAATTTCGTTAATTGAAAAACTGAATTTAAGAGACATTAAGGAGCCGAAGAAAGAACAAGAACACAAAGGTAATGATTTCATCTAGTAGAGTTGGATGTCGCCAACATGATTGTCAACTGCTTTCAGAGATGCCTACAGACCTGATTCACATCTTGCTGGTGTTACGTGAAGTAGTCATTCGGCCATTCCGTATCTTCTTGGACATCCATCTCTTCGCTTATTCTTAGTTTTTATTTTATTTTATGGATTTTTTCCTGATCTGTATATACAGAATGTCCCATTTATCTTGTGCACCTATTATAGCTTTTTTGTTTGGATAGGTATTGGAATTTTTGTTTTTGAGCGTTATGTTAGAACGACAGGCTAACATGAGTGTAGAGATTTGGTGCATGTAAATACAGTATGGTACAAGATACACGTGACGTCATCAACTTTTCAAATATTACTACATACTTTAATCATGTTACATTGATTACACACATCAAGACGAGTTCAAAAATGTATCACAATGTCACCGGCATTATCACCATCTCATTCAGACGCTAAATAACCTAAGATGTTGATAAAGAGTCGTAAAATAACCTACTATAAAAAAGATATATGGATCATATGAGAAGACGAAGAGGAAGGCAGAAAATAGGAAAGATTGAAGAGAGCTGGGTTTGCAGTGAAAGACCTGTCCTTGGGCAGAACACTATGAATGAATGAATAACCTTCATTTCACTCAGATCTAAATATCCATCGCAGTTTATGAAACGTCGTAAAATAAGCAAATTAAAAGAGAGATATATATATATATACATTTTTATTATTTTTTACTTGGTTATTTAATGACGCTGTATCAACTACGAGGTTATTTAGCGTCGATGAGATTGGTGATAGCGAGATGGTGTTTGGCGAAATGAGGCCGAGGATTCGCCATACATTACCTGACATTCACCTTACGGTTGGAGAAAACTTCGGAAAAACCCAACCAGGTAATCAGCCCAAGCGAACATCGAACCCGCGCCCGAGCGCAACTTAAGATCGGCAGGCAAGCGCCTTAACCACTGAGCCACGCCGATGGCTAAGAGAGATATAAGATCGTAGAAAACCCAAATGAGATTAAGAGAACAGGAAGGAATATTATGTATATACCGAAGGCACAGGACGAAATAGTACGGAATAATTTTCTGTGAAAGATGTTCAGTATTATTGCATTAGTCAAATATTTACATCGGAATAGGTATGATAAGAACTTTCTTGTGTTAAATTTTAACGTATCTTGTTAACATGTTTCGACCTATTTTCGGTCATCTTCGGAACTGGTCGTTGTTGGTCTTGGCGCCACACAGGAAACAAGAGGCGCCAAGACCAACAACGACCAGTTCCGAAGATGACCGATAATAGATCGAAACATGTTAACAAAGTACGTTAAAATTTAACACAAGAAAGTTCTTATCATACATATTCTGAAGTGATACAGTGTTAAAAGTTGTGTAATCAAGATGTACAATATTTATAATTAAGGGGAGGCAGAGGTGAACATTTCAAAATCCACAAAATTTATCCGATTTGTTTGAAATTGATCATGGATACTAAGTATGTTATTAGTAATGGACATACCAAGTTTCAACTTTCTAAGTACAATAGTTCTGTAAATATTAATAATTTTATAAAACTTTATATCGTTTGATATAAAATGCTCCATGCACCATATTGTAAGAAATGTTCAATATTTCTTTTTATTTATATGTTCAGAGAAGGTATATAAATAATGATAAGTATTAGTTTATTATGGGAATAATATAGTAATACAGTTATCTTGGTTTTTAATTTCATACTTTTAAAGGGCACAAAATCAAAAACTAGCATCGGAATATGAAAATAAAGATAATAAATATGAAAAAAAAACAAATTTTCATTTTTTCTTCATTTTTGTTCGAAAATTTCACCTCTGCCTCCCCTTAAATGCCCATCTGCATGTACATTGATCAGAATAAATTATGTAGTTGCATGGTTTGGGCACATTTTGCGTCCTTTACATTCGAAGACTGTCTAAGTTCAACAGGTGGCCGGATAGAAGTAGTGAATCCGACGCTGGCAAGTGGGCCATCCTGCCTCAGCCCTGATAGACCCATTTCTCAGTAGCCTGATAAACCCCAGTATCAATATCGAAAACTCGTACTATCTTCCGAACTTCACCCCAGCCTGTTTTTACTATTGAAGATGATAGATGAAATGAGGGGAAAGGTGGAGAATGTTGGTGGAATGACGAAAACGGGAGTACCCCGAGATAAACTCTCAACGGCTGCTTTGTCCACAAATTCTATTACAACCTGACCGGGAGTCGAACCTGGATGTAAGACCAATGCCCTAGCACTTACGCGACAGTCGCATGTAGCTGTAAATTGCCGTAAAATGTAGTAATTGGTGTTGGCTAAGTTTATCTCCTACCTATAACGTAGTAGCTCAGCCCCTGTTACGTCAAGTCTGTCGCAATCGGGGAAAATAGAGCGCGGTAGGTGAGTAACCAGTTAACACACAGCCTACCGTAATCACTGCACTCAGTCATGGTTCATTCTCTGTGTTTGTTCCTTCTTTTACATCGGTTGTAAAATTAAGTGCAATAACAAACAAATTAATTACGTTGTGTCCGCGAATTATACCGAATTCTTGCAGGAAAACGTGCGTGTCAGTGAACGCTCAAATGTTTTCTGACACATTTTATAATCTTACAGGTATGAACTATTTCCATTATTTTGTTACATACTTTTAAGATTTTGTAAACATGCAAATCTCTCTTTACTCGTTCTTATCAACCCCAGGAACACTTTTGGATCAATGGTTACAAGGATTGGAATTGATTTGTACTAATACGTACACATACATGTAAATATTTTAGACAAACTACGCAGAAAAAAATATTAAAGTTAAACCGCGAAACAATGAGGAGCTGTATCTCATAATTCATTATGATTAAATTGTTTCCAACGCTAAAAACAAATACGTAACGATTACCTCTATTCTATTCTTTATCACTAATATTAGTCATTTGTTTTGCTTTGTGGATAGCGGGTTCTACAGTGAGGGTCACGTAAAAATAGTTCCTACATGGCTAATTTCATAGTCTCTTCAGTGTTGCCAACTAATACCAGATATCACTAAAGGAGGTAAAATCACAATGCAATGTACTATACTTACTTAATTACTTACTTACTTACTGGCTTTTAAGGAACCCGGAGGTTCATTGCCGCCCCCACATAAGCCCGCCATTGGTCCCTATCCTGAACAAGATTAATCCAGTCTCTACCATCATATCCCACCTCCCTCAAATCCATTTTAATATTATCTTCCCATCTACGTCTCGGCCTCCCTAAAGGTCTTTTTCCCTCCGGCCTCCCAACTAACACTCTATATGCATTTCTGGATTTGCCCATACGTGCTACATGTCCTGCCCATCTCAAACGTCTGGATTTTATGTTCCTAAATATGTCAGGTGAAGTATACAATGCGTGCAGCTTGCGTTGTGTAACTTTCTCCATTCTCCTGTAATTTCATCCCTCTTAGCCCCAAATATTTTCCTAAGCACCTTATTCTCAAACACCCTTAATCTCTGTTCCTCTCTCAAAGTGAGAGTCCAAGTTTCACAACCATACAGAACAACCGGTAATATAACTGTTTTATAAATTCTAACTTTCAGATTTTTTGACAGAAGACTGGATGATAAAAGCTTCTCAACCGAATAATAACAGGCATTGCCCATATTTATTCTTCGTTTAATTTCCTCCCGAGTGTCATTTATATTTGTTACTGTTACTCCCAGATATTTGAATTTTTCCACTTCTTCGAAGGATAAATCTCCAATTTTTATAGTTCCATTTCGTACAATATTCTGGTCACGAGACATAATCATATACTCAGTCTTTTCGGGATTTACTTCCACCCCTATCGCTTTACTTGCTTCAACTAGAATTTTCGTGTTTTCCCTAATCGTATGTGGATTTTCTCCTAACATATTCACGTCATCCGCATAGACAAGCAGCTGATGTAACCCGTTCAATTCCAAACCCTCTCTGTTATCCTGGACTTTCCTAATGGCATACTCTAGAGCAAAGTTAAAAAGTAAAGGTGATAGTGCATCTCCTTGCTTTAGACCACAGTGAATTGGAAAAGCATCAGCCAGAAGCTGGCCTATACGAACTCTGCTGTACGTTTCACTGAGACACATTTTAATTAATGGAACTAGTTTCTTCGGAATACCAACTTCTATAAGAATATTATATAAAACTTTAACAGATTCATATGCCTTTCTGAAATCTATGAATAACTGATGTACTGTACCTTTATACTTCCATTTTTTCTCCAATACCTATCGAATACAAAAAAATCTGATCAATAGTCGATCTATTACGCCTAAAACCGAACTGATGATCCCCAATAATTTCATCTACATACGGAGTTAATCTTCTCAAAAGAATATTGGACAAAATTTTGTACGACTTCAACAAAAGTGATATTCCTCGAAAAGCATTTGTCTCCTATTGACAGAATGTTTCAATCCATCGATACGATTAGACGAATGCTTTCTTTCCGTGTGTTTTCTAACGTAGATATTGCGACAACATAGAATTCCCCACATTTTGCTTCTATTCAAACGTAGGCTACACAGAAAATAGTGCTTATAATGTATTAACACATGGTGGTAGACATTCAAGGACGGTTGCTATAGTAACATTATCACGATAGTCAATTTTTTCAATGCATTACGTTAACTTTCACAAAACAGAATTTCAGGATAATAAAATATTTAACATACTACTTTTTGCATATTGTATCTCAGATCCTATCATCCAAGAATTACAACGCCACAAACTGCCACTCTTGCCATGATTTTTAATTTCTGACGTGGTATTCACTGCTGATGTAAAGGCATGGTCTTTATTGCACTTTAGAAACGCAAGAACACACGTCACTCGTGAGATTGATAAACACGGAACTATGACAGCAGGTTGCTTTCAGAACGAGTGACCTTGGATGCTTAGCTAATAGTAAGCATTTCGACCCATCCTGGCCTCGTTCAGTATTTCCTGTATGCTGAATTTAGCGATTTCCCAATGCGCACGTATTTACGGTAAAGTATGAAACATCATACATACTTTCTCGTACTCTTTACACATTTCGTAACAATTCAATTCCTCTGATACCTTGTAAATGGCGTTGCTGTTTATAGTTTATTTTTTTCACTATACAAGTAATTTAAGGGGAGAGGATGGTATTTTTTGGTGAAAAAGGAGTAAATTAAAAAAAAAATCTTTACAATACTCTGTGATATGTGTGGAATGCATTGCATAATATTTTGTGGGTATTTGTGCCCTGATCAGATGTTCAGATGCCATTGTTAAACTTCCTACGTTATGGATTTTTAAATCACTAGCCCACTTTTATTGTTGTTTCCGGTAAAATGAATTTTCAAAAAAAAATCTTTAAAATACCCTTTGATATGTGTGGAATGCATTGCATAACATTTCGTGGATATTTGTGCCCTTATTGGATGTTGAGACGTCATTTTTTTAAATTCCTGCGCTATGGATTTTTAAATCACTCGCCCCCTTTTATTGTTGTTTCCGATAAAATGAATTTTCAAAAAAAAAAAAAAAAATCTTTAAAATACCCTTTGATATGTGTGGAATGCATTGCATAACATTTCGTGGGTATTTGTGCCCTTATCGGATGTTGAGACGCCATTTGTAAACTTCCTGCGCTATGGATTTTTAAATCACACGCCCGCTTTTATCGGTTCACGGTAACTTCATTTTTTTGCTACATTGCCAGACAAAAATGGATATAATTTCTGAACTATTGAAGATACATGCATGAAATTTAGAACACACATTCTTCGGACTATTAGGAAACTTTTCTCTGTAACAGAATTTTGTTAATTGATTTCATTTTAAAACTACGTCCGTTTGTTTGAAAGAAAGGAATTCAGAAAAGTGTTATTAAATTTTAATTGTTTATTTTACAAACGTAAGGACTAATATCAAAATTCTGTTACAGACAGATTGTAGAGCATGCTTTTGCAAGTACATTGCAAAAAACGGGATGAATCTACCTTTAAAAATGGTTTAGATATATCGGTTTTGAGTAAAATCCTGCATTGGGTATATTTTTTTCAAATCTGGGCCCCCAAATAATTTTTTTTTCAAAATGTTTATTTTTGGTTGAGTTGCTACAGCTATGAGCTCTCTACATAGGCCTACAAAAAATTAATATTTTACACCAAATAGGAAAAAAGTTAAAAAAAATACCATCCTCTCCCCTTAAAATACATGCATAAATGAAATCATTTACAGTACTATGCAGCGAAGTAAGATGAATTTTCGTTTCCTGGATTACACACAATTTTTTTAATAATAAAAAGTAGCATACTTGACTTACAAATGACTTTTAAGGAACCCGGAGATTCATTGCCGCCCTCACATAAGCCCGCCATCGGTCCCTATCCTTAGCAAGATTAATCCAGTCTCTATCCTCATATTCCACCTCCCTCAAATCAATTTTAATATTATCCTGCCATCTACGTCTCGGCCTCCCCAAAGATATTTTCTCCTCAGGTCTTCCAACACTTAAGCCCGTAACAAACTTGAAGAGTTTTCGCTAGCGAGAAATGTGTTGCGAGAAAATTCAAAGATTGATAACATGGATTCAAATGGACGTCCACACACTGGAAGAGATTCTCGTTCGAGGCAAAAACCTCGCGCGAGTTTCTCGCTGGAATCGGTAGCTCAGCGAATTTTCTTGACACATTTATTAAAGATGTTTGACATTTATACTCTTTATAACGATTGAGTGTAGAAAAAGATATCACAGGTGGCCATGAATTGTATTGTTTTTATTTGAAAATGAGGAAAGATGGCTGATAATTGCAGTCAGAAACTTATCGAACTTGTACGATGTCACCCATAGGCCTATTTATATGATACACGGGATGAAAACTATAAAAACACAAAACTTAAAGAAGAAATCTGGAGACAAATATCAGATTATCTGAAAATAAATAGGGCTATACTTTATTTTGATGAGATTTAATAGTATTAATTAAACATTTGAAATAATGTATCTATATGTCTTAATAGTTTACATAATTTTAATCAGAACATAGCAAAGAATCGTCTATCATATCATGAATGGCAAAAAACTGAGGTCTACTCAACCTGAAATAAAGACTAAACGTATCATCATTCAAATCGAAACCAGTGTCCAAAACTCGCCCTTATTTTCGTAAGATACAATGTGATTTTCAGATATTTCTGGCTTTAATTTTAGGCCTACTTCTTCTTTTCATTAACAAAATATGTTCATGTAACTCCATTTCCTCATCATCTGAATACTCAGATTCAACATAGCGTTCGTACGTAATTTGTAAAGTACGACAATATACTTACAGGTTATATATTTACGTAAATACATAACCTATAATATTTCCCCCAACGAGTGATTACTATAATCAGAAAAATGCTTTCTGCATGAAGGCAGTGCATAGCTGATCATAACGAGGTGTGATCTGTGATAGCGAGAACTCGCCAAGTGTGTGGAGGAAGGCTCTTCGCCTCTTTCTCGCAACACATTTCTCGCTAGCGAAAACTCTTCAAGTGTGTTACGGACCTTAGGTTACGGTGGTATATTTTTCGTTTCTCTATGTTAATTTGTTCAAAAGTTATATGCGATTGTAATGTAACATGTTTTAACATCGTTACCGAGTGATTGGTAACCTACTGCGGCAGTAGTACTGCCGAATAAAAAGATATGGTTCTGCGTCAAAAGACGCAATACATTATCCTACGAACGTTGTTGGAGCCGTAGCTGAACCTTTTTAATATGGCTGTGAATGACGTAAACACCTCTTTATTGCTGATGGGATAAAATGTAACACTTTGAAGCGATACGGCAGTTCAATTTATGACAACTGACCATTCCTCTGTAACGTATGTGACACACGTGTCTTTCAACGCCCTATAATAAAAGTATATACAGGGCGATTCACGAGGAAAGGTAAAAAATTTAGGATGTGAATTCTGAAGTCATTCTCAGTCAAAAAGTTCATATGAATATGGGTCCGTTTTCGAACGGTTACGGAGATATGGCTCTTTGATTTCACAAAAAATTCTAGAATTCCATTGTACTAACTCGCATTTAGAGAGAGAAAACGGACAAATTTAAAGCACGTATGGGCAATCCAGAAATGCATATAGTGTGTTAGGTGGGAGGCTGGAGGTAAAAAGACCTTTGGGAAGGCCGAGACGTAGATGGGAGGATAATATTAAATGGATTTGAGAGAGATGGGATATGATTGTAGACACTGGATTAATCTTGCTCAAGATAGGGAGCGATGGCGGGCTTATGTGAGGGAGGCAATGAACTTCCGGGTTCCTTAAAAGCCATAAGTAAATAATGACTCAATCTAATAAAAGTACTAGTTACGTTTATTATTATCCTTATTATGGGATAATATAGTATAAATGCACAATATAAAATATAACTGTGATTAGTAAAATAATATAGTTTGAACAGAAATCGACATGTGTAAAGTAACTTGTACGATCGGTGACTCATGAGAAAATGAGCACAGAGTGAGGAAAAAGAGTAGTTAATTAATAGAGAATGTTACGACAATAGTGCAATACTTCTACTGCTTGTAATCTTTCCACTTACTAGTAGTACAAGTATTGCACGTGTTGTAACGTTATCTGTTAACCACCCTTTTTCCTCAATACGCGCTCGTATTCCAATGAGTCACCGACTTACAGAATGCTATACTATTTTAAGGAGCAAATTCAATTTAAGAACAATTAAAACATTGCAACACACTGCCACTTAATGCAGTTTATGTGATAAAGTCTATTTAAGGGAACCCACAGGTGAAATTACTAAATCTTACAGTTTTCATTTTTTTTCTCAAAGACCAAGGACGCTAGAATAAAATTATGTGACACGTTTCCTTATTAAGATGAAATAAATGGCAGGAATTTTTTTCAACGTGATTTTCTTTAATTTTCGACGTATGGAACCATTTATATATTAATTTAATTAATTTATATATAAATGGTTCCACACGTCGAAAATTAAAGACAATCACGTTGAAAAAAAAATTCCTGCCCTTTATTTCATCTTAATAAGGAAACGTGTCACATAATTTTATTCTGGTGTCCTTGGTCTTTGAGAAAAAAATTAAAACTGTAAGGTTTAGTAATTTCACCTGTGCGTTCCCTTAAGTAACTTCAGGTGTGTACTTATATAAAAATCAGATTTAAATAAGAAACATATTACTGAATTTGTAAAAAAATACTTTTAACATTCCTCGCACTCTGTATTAGATAACCGGGAACAGATGCATTATACGACCCACCCCGAGTATTCCATAGTATCGATTATATATTGTATATTTTCGATTATTATATCAAGTATGCCATCTTAACAAAACTAAATGCATAGTACTATAAACATGTATAATTTAATAAAACCAACAACAATGATATTAAGCTCATATTAGTCACCTTTGTTATACAATATATTAAATTTTATTCAAAATAGAGTTAAAGAAACAAACCAAACTAAACTTTAAACACAGTAACATTAAATTTTCAAACAATACAACATTGGGATTAATACAACGATAAAATTAAGTTCATATTAGTCATCTTTATAATACATTAGAAAATACTAATTCTACTCATTTATACTGCATTTTTGGTCCAGAGGAAATACTAGTCTTTTACAAAAACACATTTTTACTATTATTTTCCCTGGAACAAAAAATTAAAAACAAAATTGGTGTAAAATTAGCATTTTACCATGGACCTCACTGGAGATGTTCCGTTTCATCTTCTCCGTTATCCGAGTGATTTCACAAAGTGCTACGATATGGCGTTCCTGGGTCTATCATTCAATACCTTGTAATTTCCAATGACATCTCCACAGGAGTTCATCTCGTTTACTTTTAAATTTCTTCAGTCTCATCCCAGGATTGCATGTTTCGCAAAACATTTCACTCCTAAGTAAACCACATTCGCATAAAAAACCATAAACATAGCCTACATGTCTTTATTCATGGATAAAGCTACTAAAAAGTTTACAACTTATTTATAATTCCATAATTTCCATTTCGAGGCCTACATTTTAAATCAAGAGGGATTTTTTTTTTTATATTTAACTGTAGCATTTGAAATTGCCGTCATGATTATAATCAAACTAATTTACAACAATATTGATTGGTTTGCAACATAATGAAAACAATATATATCGATCATTTAATTGATCGAAACGCTACTTCCTTTGACCCTTTTTTTTTTTTGTGGCTTTGCGTATTTTTATATTAGGGTGGGTCCTATAATGCATCTGTTCCGATAACCGTGAATAGATGACATAGTCATCACCAGCAGTACAACAGCCCATTAGAGCCTCGACTTCCCTTAGAATCCTCTTCCAGGCTTCTCTGTCTCTGGCAACCAGCTATCAATCTTTGATGCTTAAGGCCCATTCACAATGAAAATTAAACATAACCGTAACATAAACACAGAAGTTTGCGCCCAGGCTACAAAATGGGATCATTCACAATGATTCACATAAACACTGACATTATCATTACCGTTAGACGTTAACATGAAAGTTTGCAACTCCAAACTTTCATGCTTATGCTTACGTGATTTGCAAACAGAACACAATCGTGGAGCGCTGAAGTATACGACAGAATATGAGGAAATGGCGTCGTTGTTATGTTTCCATGGTTACCAAGTATGTTTGCTGTTATGTTTATGTACTTATATAGTTGGTACTTGGTAAAGCTCAAAATTATACCTTATACGCCATCTCCTTTATCATTTATTGGGCCATATATTTTCCTTATATCTTAGTTTCAAATGAACTCAGTCTTGACATATCGTACTTAGATAGGGTCCATGTTTAGGTGATGTAGTGTCAATGCTATTTATATCTCGGCCATGACACAATGAAAAATACAATATGTGCCATCACATGGCTACTCATATCTTATCACTAAATCAGTAGGTGTAAGGCGTGAAAAAGGAAGGCCGGTACAACTTAGGACATTGCTGCAATACATGTATTAATGACGTAAAATGACTTCGCAACTTTTAAAAAATAGTCTGTAATACTGGTGTTAGACTACAGTCACTAATCGCGATTATCGACCTAATCGCGATCGGGCCAGAACTAGATAATTGCGCTGAGGCACGGCCCAGTGGGCGAAAGTAACATTTTAGTAATCTTTGGTTTCGAATCACTTTGATTTATATTATTTAGGAAGTCGTGATAGCTTCTGCTGTGGAATTTTGTTACTCCTTCCATTGTATTATATGAAATAGAAACGAAAATGAATGGCTAGAAAATGAATTTGGTTACTATTAGACGTAGTGGAGAAATTTAATGCAGATGTGAGAAAAGTAAAAAGAAATATATTAACAAATGACAGACAAATTATTCATATTTTATATATATAGAGAGCAACAGAAGGCTGCTGAAAGATGTTTCGTTTCAATAAATAATGGATTACAAACTCGAACTGGTTTCTTTTCCAGATTATCAATTTCAGTCTCCATTACGACGCTATTGTTGAGGTTAAGGTTGATTTTAAAAATATGTTTTATTACAAAATAATATAAATTTTTGGCATCATGATATAAAGTTTATAGGTTATAAAATCTCTTTTCAAAATAATATAAATAATAATTATATAAATTGTATCAGTTTACATTGTAAAGCATTTCACAATTTTAACAAATAAATTCCCATATCAAGCTGCAAGAAACAACAAAAGGGGGGGGGGGGAACAATGAAACATCAAAAGAAAGTATGAACTTTAGGTGTTGTCCAGGAGGGAAACAAACATATACGTATGTACATAGAGAAAATTGTTTCCTCTATGGTAATTCAGCTGTTGCCAGACGGGACCTAGTATAACCAGCGAATAGGAATTATAAAGAATGGACACTGAGCGAATTTTCCTGTGTTTTGTTTCTCTGTGCGCCAGCGTTTAGTTCTACTTTCAAGCGCTAGAGGTTATTGTAATCGAGCATAGGTTAAGAGAATAGACTTGAGACACAGGATTCAAACATCGCCTACCTTATTGCATAATCCAGTAACGCTTTGCTTCAAATAAATTCAAGTTAACAGCTTTTCCTTATTTCTCAGTGACAAACTAGTTGTAATAATAATATTTTATATTTCAGATATAATAAATTATATTATAAAATAATATAATACATTATAAAATTAAGTATCGAATTCGTTTAATATTTGTATATAATATAATATAGGTATATGGTTTTACTTCTCGTAAGAGTTTTGTTTTTCCATTTTCAGCGCTATCAAATCATTACATATTTTAATTGTTGTTGGGGTCAACGTCTCAACTCTCATTATAAAGGAACTCTACAGTCTAGACATTACAGTTAATGACGGATTTATTATTTTATGAATCCAATTTATTTTGAGTACATAATGTATCTAGATGTATTAATTATATGTGTTATATTTCCGCTGTATCGACTGCTAGCTGGTTTGATGTCAGCGCCAACTCTAGGGACAAAGCAGAATCTCACGCTCTAGCTGGCTTGAAGGTCATTGAAATCAGTCCGGCTACATCAAAGGTACCGACGCGAAGTGTCCATTCTTTATAATCCCTATTCGCTGGTGTGGCCTAGTGTGTCACCACATTTTCGGTAATCACGATCGGACCTGATCGCGATAAGTGCTAATCGCGATTAGTACTGTAGTCTGTCACCAGTATTACATTCACAGTCATAATGCACATTTCCCACTTTCGTGTAGTATTAGAAAGTTACAAAATTAAGTATTTTCACATACGATACTTAATCATGCGTGCAGCGCGTAAAAATGTGTGAAAAAGAACATAAAAGATGAGGTATGAGAGGATAATGTGTACATAAGAAAGTGTGTCTAAGTGAGAGAGAGAGGGGAAGTTTCATTTTGTTAAGTTTATTTATGAATGCTTTAAACCCGAATCACGCAAGTGCAGTGGGTAGGCATTAAGAAACAGATGCATTATAGTGGCCATCTATCACACATTATACGCAAGAAAAAAAAAAAGTCAGCGGAAGTAATGGTTCGATTAGCGTTTTTAGTATTCGATATTCGATAAGCATTAAATGCTACCTAATTAAAACGTTAAATAAAAAGAATTTAAATAGTTTGTTACTAGATGTATTTTAGTCAGTTTGTATTGGGCCTATATTTTAGGTCCAGGAAAATAAATTTTACTGTTACTGCCGTTATTTCCATTTTGAAGTACAAGTCAACAATATAAAACTGACTTATTTTAGAAGTTGGCAACATAGTTTATAGACTGCCTCCGTGGTATGTTGGTCAGCGTGCTGGTTTACAGATCTGGAGGTCCCGGGTTCGATTCCCGGGCTTCTCTCTCGGTGAATTTTTCTTGGGTGTAGAGTCTGGAAATTTGTATGAATGTGAGTATGCCGGGTTAATATTAATTAACTAATCATCAAAAATATAAAATACATCAGGACTGTCGCTGGGCAGTAACCTGAACACACGTTTCAGCGTCACATTGTTGACAAATAACTCCATCTGTTAGCACAACCATAAAGCATCTGATAGATGCTACAGAGTTACCAACAACGGGAAAAAAAAACATAGTTTATATCGATTGTAACAACAATACATATCGATAGTAGCGTTCATACCATTCAACCAATAAGGAGATTGGCCCCTATAAGGCATCTGTTCGGGCCAAAGACGTTATATAGTATACTAGACTCACACAGAGCGCTGGTGTGCTGTCCAAAATTGAAACCAGTCTGCGCATGTTTACGCCGCCATGCTACTGGTAGAAATAGAGCGGTAAACACAATTGTTCGTTTTGTCTCTGATGTTTTTAGTGAACAGTTTGAAAGTAATGGCAATAGAATTTTGAAAGATGATAAATATTATCGCCGCGGACTCATGCTTAACATGTCGGCATCATACAATAACGTGCGGTGTGCTTTTAAAACAATTTGCCGACCGATTGTTGCTCTGTAGGTTTCACTCTAAGCGTCACGTCTACTTCCTCGATAAGAATAAGCACTAGTTTGTTATATTGTTAAATGGCTATTATTAGTATAATTATTATTATATCATATACGAGTACGCTGGCTTTCTTAACTCTTAATAATAACTCTTTAATCATAATTTTTAATCACATACCTTAATGTTCGTCCTCAGCACAAGACATTGCAACCTCGGTTTTAGTCCACGTGGATTAGACAAGTAAGTGTCATTTAATAATGGAAGCAGCTTATTGGTTGCAATATTGAAATTGAGACGAGTGATTGGAGCGGCGACACAAGAAATTGAAAACAATAATGCAATTAAATTTCAAAGACCTGCCGAATGTTATGCACGAGGCCGCTCAAAGACCTGCCGAATGTTAACCACGAGAGCGCGGCGATAATACTATCCCTGTTTAATTTTCCAAGCCATTTGCAAAAGGTACGATATAATATTATCTCTGTTGTTACAATATCAATATCATTAAAAATCAATCAGTAGTTTACGACAATAAAGAATACTTATCAGACTGTAGAGAAATCCCACTGAGTGAATTATTTAGACTAAACACATCAGATGTTAAAACATTAGTGGAAAGATACATTTTTGTTTTTATTATGTAAATGAATTTATCTGCAATATTATAAACTTTCATTCAAGATCCATAAATGGATAAATAAATATACAGATAATAAATAAATAAATAAATAAATAGCTATAATAGCTAAGCCGTCTTTGTGAACTTATGATTCAGAGTTCACCTATAAGTAACTCTTTTACATTTTGCCGGACATATATTAACAAAAGCAAGGAATGGCATTTTATTGATATTACATATGTGCATAAAAATTATGTACCATCACTCCGCAAGCAATGATAATATATCTATTTTATTTATTTAAAATAAAAATACAATACCGGTATGTAAAAATCCATACATGAAAAGTATGTGATTTTTTTATCTTGCATAAAGTGATTGTTTAGTTTTTAGGTCTTCACATTACCTATTGTTTGCAATTTATTAGGTACCGGTACCGATACTTTTTATAATTGATAGCATTCCCTTTATTAATTGAAGAATGAATTCAATGTAATTTGGCTAACTTCGCACATTATATTTTGCCAGATTACCTAATGTCCTGTGGTCTAGAAGTATCGGTAATATAATTTTCGATTCTCTAAAACTTAATAACAGGTCTATACTGATTATCACATATTTATTTCACTTAAGAATTCCATTATAATAAAAACTTGTGTAATCAAGGTGCATATATTTATGTCTTGTGATCTAAGAGTAATGTATGTTAATATAATATTAGAGTCTCTCTCTGAAACCTAACAATTTGCTGATTATCGTAAAATTATACAATCTATAATGTGTATTGTGTAGGCCTATTTATGGATGTATGAGTATGTTTTCTATAAATTGCTGCGTACGTATTTTCTTTTCTTTAATGTTCTAATGCATATCAATGAAACTTTGAAAATGTTTATTTCGTCCTAATTTTACGTTAAATGTCGAAAATGGCCATTATCTGTCAATTTTAGATCATCACAGCGTTAAATTGCGTGATTTACGTACTAGTCTTATGCGTCTGCTCTCCAACAATATGGCGGCAAGCGCAGCGTTCAATTTGCCCCGGTTTCCTCGTTTCGCGCAGCCGAGACTGTAGGGGCTTGGTTCGGGCATTAGACACACACACATACACCTATTGCCATTTCGCGTGTTTAGTATCTATGAGAATACCAGTAGGCCGTTTTTACTATTGTTCACTTGACTTCCTGTTCCTATTGCGTGTTGTAGATGGTTTGTGTTCATGTAACTGATTTAAACTTTGATTATTGTTTATGGTATTGTTGACTTCGACTTCCTCTTTCTATTGTGTGTTGTAGCCTAGATCATATATGTAACAGATAACTCCTCGCTACGTTAAAATCGGCAGCACTTTGAAGAGAACAACCGCCAGGATCGCCACCTGTCCGCCGTAAACGAACACGAGATGGCAGCACAGTCGCTAATGCAATTCAAATGGGTATTATGACGTGACTCCTTATGTAACTAGATGGCAGCGTAGTAAACCTGACAAAAGTTGTTAACCTCAAAGCCTATAACCCCGACATATCTGTTACATATATGATCTATGCCCACGTGCATCAACGTCGGTTAGTGTAACCATCGGTTTAAATTGTGACCTAATCCCCGATTAAGCATTTTTACGGTGGATCGACCTCGGTTACGACTTAAATAGGAAGTTAACCACAGTAATCTCTAACCGGCCAAATATGAGCGGTTAAAGGAGATAACCAGCGATTAGTAGAGCAAGTAAAGCAAAATGGCGGCCATAACCACAGGTGATTATTTCGAAGACGATTATTATTGTGCAGTACTTGAATTACTTGGATAGAGCGTGAGGGTGAAGGTTCTTTAGTGGAAAGAGAGAATTCTTGCGAGCAATTAGGTGACAGAAAATTTCAGGAGGGATTTCGTTTATCAAAATCTACAAATGGATCAATTGAAATAACACAAGAACAACCATATTTCTCCTACGGATCAGCTGCTTATATTACGATTCTATGTAACTATTATTTTCTGTATTTTAAGAGGGAATACTCGAATACCAGTATCTCTTTCTCTATGTCACTGGCTGAACAAAGAGAGGTTATGGATGGATCTTAGGATAATGCACAATTCCCTGGTGTAGTCCAAGATCGTACAGACATTCCTACCAATTTTCTGCATCCTTTTCCTTTATGGATATTCCATCTTTTTATATAATAAGCCTACATTTAAATCTAGTAATTAAGTCTATCGATACTTCAACCTAACATTGGGATATAATCATTTTTGGATTCAATTTTCCATTTTGTACGATTTTAACCTAAAAGTACTGAAAAACAAAGAAATGGAACTCACAAATATAACAGCGCCTAAAGGCAAACAAATGCAACGCGAAAATGTAGGATACGTTAATTTCGATGTAGAACATAGTGAGCGCAGTCGTTTTTAGACGTTGACTATTATCTTTGCAGCGGTATGGATGCTTTCCTTTAGTCATTTTGTAGAAACAATGTACCATCATAGACTTTACTCTGGTTAAATGAGGTGTCAGCTAGCCAAGTTTTAGTAATCGGTGATTATGAATGGTGCACATAAATTACATTTTAACCACGGCTACTGTTTAACCATCGTTTCGTAATCTATGATTACTGCGTTTTTAATCAATGTTGATGCACTTCGCCATATCTAGGGTTGTAGATATCTTGTGTTCATGTAAGTGATTTAAATTTTGATTACGGTTTATGGTATTGGTCACTGAAGAATGATTAATCATGTTAGGTAAATTCCAATCCAGTATTTGCCTTTTGTGACTGAGGGAAACCGTGAAAAAACTCCCAGTCTGATTGGTCGGCCACGGGGTTTGAACCCGGGACCTCCCGAATGTGAGTCTCAAACGTTACCGCCTGAATCAACTACCTCGGTAGGGAGAGTTTTATGTTGATATTGGTTTGGAAAGTTTTTATATTTATTTTATCTTCAGTGATTCAAAGTTGAAATAATGGAGGCCCCACTTTTCGTTCATATTATACAGTACTTTATAATTTTACTAATAGTATCGTGGTTAACACGCCTATTTTGTATTCGGGGTTCGATCCAAAGGGACGTCTGGCTTGGGGTTTGGGTTTCTCGTGGTTTTCCAAGTCTCTCCAGACAGATTCCGGGAAAAGTACCAATTACAAAGGATCACGACCCACTTCCTACCCATTCCCATTACCCTCCAACTCCTCTGCAAGCTCCTTCAGTTTGAGCATAATCTTCTGAATCATTCTGTAACGAAACTGGGTATAGTACACACGAATGAAGATCTTAACGATACAGATTAAAACAAAAGACACAATAGAAAACCGAACTGTAAAACAAGTTATGCTGCACTTAATATTGCATTATACATCTGCACAACATTTATTAGCCTTTACTCAAATTCAGCGTTTTCCAACTGTCAACTGTTGTCCTCTAAAGAAACAACTTTCCAGAAGGCATTTCACTACACATGATTTTGTCAAGTGATAGGCCTAAGCTGGTTATTAATGAGTACGTTCACATAATTCTTCAGTACTAACACTGATAAACTGGTCATTTGTTGCGACAAGTACATTATGCTGAGAGATAAATTCATATCCATTGCTGTCTTGGTGTAAAATTGTTGTTTCCATGTTGAATCTTTCGTACACTACTTTTAACACTTGAATACAGGGTGTATCTAAATTGGTGTCAAATATTTCGGGGACGTGTTCCTAACATCAAAACATTACAAAAAGTTCATATGAACATTGGTCTCAAAATAATTTATTTCAGAGTTACAAGACAAAATTTAATGTTACAAAAATTGCTCGGAGTGGCTTCCTCCTGCTTCGATGTGTCCCCTAAACCTGCGTTACATGCTCTGGCATACTATGTTGAAAATTCCTTAAGTGTTTCGTATTTCGTGAAATCCAGTTTGGATACGCTCTCAGAATATCAACATTAAGTATAGGGGTCGCATAAACCAGGGACTTTAAATGTCCCCGGACGAAGAAATCCATTGGATTCAAATCAGGCGACCGAGGAGGTCATGCAATGAATCCCCTTCGACCAATACATCTTTGGGGACATCGATCATTAAAAAAATTACGAACTATCAAACTGAAATGAGCTGGAGCAGCATCGTGTTAAAACACATTCGTTAGATGACGTCCAGAAGCACATCTTCAATTAAATGATGCAAATCATTTCGTTCTGTTCACTCACAGAATAAATTTTCTTCTGATTTCTTTGCTCTACAAAATACAAACAAACAAAAAACCACCAAACAATCAGCGGTCAATGAAGGGACAAATCCTTTAATAACTCCTTAACGAATGGTTTTCAGACCCATGTTCTAATTAACTTTTTTAATTGTTTTGATGTTAGGAACACGTCCCCGAAATATTTGACACCAATTTAGATACACCCTGTATAAATAATTGATTAAATGCCGATCTTACTCGTGTTAATTGTGTAAACATGTGCGGCTTACAGCTGTTTCGGTGCTTCTTCACACCATCCTCAGAGCCTACTAGATCTCGGCGTCATCTCGAACTTCGCTGCCTGTTGTGTGGGTGCGTTCGATTGTTGAAAAGTGTTGAAATGTTGTGTCAAATAGTGTGTGTGTGTGTGTGTGTGTGTTCTGAAATTGATATGTTTTGAACCCAAAAACCAAAATCTCAACACACTAGAACAATATGAAATATACAGACACACTAAAACACACCCTGATCAAATTCTCAACACACAAATCAATTTCAGAACACACACACTATTTGACACCATATTTCAACACTTTTCAACAATCGAACGCACCCACACAACAGGCAGCGAAGTTCGAGATGACACCGAGATCTAGTAGGCTCTGAGGATGGCGTGAAGAAGCACCGAAACAGCTGTAAGCGGCACATGCTTACACAATTAACACGAGTAAGATCGTCATTTAATCAGTTATTTGTTATTTCCTATTACACTAGGCCTAAAAAATGTCACTTGACTCTTATAAAAACCCTAGTACATGTACGCATTCAGATTCTCGCTGGATTACCTATATTTTTATATTCTACGACTTCTAAAACGCGTTTTCATTACAGTCCCCTGAAATGGCAAGATATTGTTTTATCTTATCTCTTCTGTCAATAGATAAATGCCTTTGAAATGCCACACAGCAACAGTTTTAGCCTTTCCACTTGCTTCATTTCGAATACAATAGATTATGCAATACATTTTGATTAAAATTAATTTAATATAAATATCACGGGAAGATAAACTATTGCTGTTATAGAGTATTTGTTACACACATTTTAACATTATTTTGCAACGACAGAGGAATATTATACATCTTGATTACACAACTTTTAACACTGTATCACTTAGGAATATGTATGGTAAGACTTTCCTGTGTTAAATTTCAACGTACCTCGTTTACATGTTTCGACCTATTTATGGGTCATCTTCAGAACTGGTCGTTCACAAAAAAAACATAAGAATACAACACAAACACAAGAACACAAAAAATACATCACACTAGCATACGAAAAGAAAAACACACACAAAATTGCAACCTCATTCAAGAAATTAAATTACAACATCGCATAAAGAACAAATAACACTCTACAAAAACATCTCAACACACAAACAACACAAACAAACAAATACAACCACACAGGCGTATACAAACTCAAATGTAACAACTGCAACAACTTCTACATAGGACAGACAGGCAGATCGTTTCAAACACGTTACAAAGAACACATCACAGCCATAACAAAATTACAAAACACCTCCACATATGCAGAACACATCACAAATGCTAACCATACCCACAGAGACATCAACACAGACATGGAAATACTGCACATCCAACCAAAAAGCCAGAAACTAAACACACTAGAACAATATGAAATATACAGACACACGAAAACACACCCCGACGAAATTCTCAACAAACAATTCAACTTCAAAACACACACACTCTTTGACTCTACACTGTACCACAGGAACACACCCTCACAGGAAACAGAACAAGTGGCGCCAAGACCAACAACGACCAGTTCTGAAGATGACCCATAAATAGGTCGAAACATGTAAACGAGGTACGTTGGAATTTAATACAGGAAAGTCTTACCATACATATTCCAAAAGAATATTATTCTCAACTAATCTACCAGAAAAGTTAATTCGTATCATACATGCGATGAATTAGAACACCACAGAAAAAGAGTACAGAGAAAATCATGGTTAAGATAGACTATTTTTAAGTAGGTTATTTTACGATGCTTTATCAACATTTATAAGATAGATTATTAATTCTAAAAGTATGTCAGTATTGGGTATAATTGACTGAAAAATACATACGAAGAACAATTTGGAATGTTAATTGTTCAAAGGCAAGAAGGTTTATGACACGTAATAGAAATAATAATAATAATAATAATAATAATAATAATAATAAACTTCCTTTACACACTACTAAGACGCATGCGGACGTACAGGTAGTGTATCATGCTTTTATGACCTTGGCAGTAGACTAAGATAGTGTTGTCGGTACCAGTCAACCCCGGGCCATAAGCTTGAAACGGTGGAACCAAAAAGGTGTACTAATATGGCCGTCAAATTACCCCAAAGAGTTTGTAATACTAAACTCTTTGAATTACCGATAGTTCATCTGTTTTTCCGGTGTGTTTATCAGCTGTTTTGTTCATATTATTACGATTACAAATTGTTTCGTGTTGTTGTGAATATTTCAAAAGTGTAGTCAAGTTCAGTAGGTGTTATTTTTTTTTATAAATAAGCTAATATTCTGTTCAGCTCAACTGTAGAATATGTCCGTTGATATGTCCCTCTATTCTTTAACACATGAAAGAATGCCAACATCCTTCTTGATAAAACAAAGGATGTGGAAATGAAGTGTTCAGTCCATGTCACAACCGTAACACTTTTAATAAATATACAGTGAAATATACATTGATATAACAATCTGCTAGTAGTCCTGTTACCTCCAGATCCATTCTAATCCGTTTACGTATGACCAAAACCGACACTTACAATTTAATATTGGGCAATTAGCGGTATTTCGCGGTGGATTATGGGGCGTAAAAGGTGTAGTTTGAAGTCATATCCGTCGCACCGATTTCAAGCATATTTGCTTTGGAGTACTCCCTCCTTTCTTTTTATCCTCTCAGGTACCACTCTCCAACCATCTTTTACTCCTGGCAAAGACATAGCATTCAATTTGACATAAAACTGAGTAGATCCCTGACCACTTTGGAAGTTTCGCAAACGAGAAAAAACACGTCATCACTAAGAATTGAACCCATGTCCTCCCAGTCCTTAGTCAGTCTGTCAACTTTGCTATTCGACAGAATAATAATAATAATAATAATAATAATAATAATAATAATAATAATAATAATAATAATAATAATAATAATTCAGACGTTTGGGTGAATCCAGAAATGCATATCGAGTGTTAGTTGGAAGGCCTGAGGGAGAAAAAGACCTTTGGGGAGGCCAAGACGTAGATGGGAGGATATTATTAAATTGGATTTGCGGGAGGTGGGATATGATGCTAGGGATTGGATCAATCTTGCTCAGGATAGGGACCGATGGCGGGCTTATGTGAGGGCGGCAATGAACCTCCGGATTCTTTAAAAGCCATTTATTTTGTAAGTAAATAATAATAATAATAATAATAATAATAATAATAATAATAATAATAATAATAATAATAAAATTGGTGAAATTATAATTACAGCAAACCCAAAAAACCAAATTACGAAAACAGTTGTCGTCAGTATCTGCAATATAGTTCGAAATTTTATTAGTTTTCCTACTTTAGAAGCAGAACAAGATAATAGTAATATACGTTACAAGAGCGGTATGTTGACGTATTCATGTTCGAGGAAAAGATTGAAAAAGCGAAACGTAGTTGAGCTTTTTTAATTTCCGAGAACATGAAAACAAACATACCGCTCGTGTATCGTACATTATTTTGTGCGAAGATCGTTTATTATATACTTGAAAGACGAATTTCTAATTAGTTGCAATGAAATCTCCATGTTGGTTTCTGTTTAATGACGCCAACTTCGGAACACCAAAATACCTTTCTTCAACATTGTTGCTGTAAAATGTTTTCTGTGTTTACTATATTCCAGCAGGCCGTGATATACGTCTGTCTTTTTTTTCCCCCAGTCTGTAAATGCGAACTTAAAAGAAACGGTGAGGTTATGTAATGATTTATTTTTCATTTTAATATTTTAACAATATTATTTATATAACATATTGCAGTAATAACATCGGCATCTGGAATTTCGTTGATTTTTTCACGGCTTCCTTAATGTTACTTGTATCAGGAATGCAATAAGTTTCATGGAGTAGTAGACTTCACTTAACTTTTGCAAATATTTAAAAACAATAATTAACATTGCAATTTAGGTGAAATTGGAGTGGTAAGTTTCCAATTTATAATTATTACTATGTTAAACGTCTCTAAAAATAATATGTTAAAAGCCTAAAGCAGTAAAATGAATGTCGCGCTTAAGCGGTAAGAAGAGGGAAATTATTATGTGTGTTACGTTGGGAATACTGAATGTGGTATTTCACACTTACCGCGTATTGGTTCTGTGCGGAAAACGAGCAAATACGCACAGATCTCGCACAAAAGATTTTATCCTGAAGTGAAGAAGAAAAATATGAATAGCATGCACGCGCATAAATAAAATAAGAACGGGTGTGGTATTAATTCTCTTTTAAGCACCTGCATTATAAAGCGTATGATGAAGTTACTTAACAAATTAATTATTTAGAAATGTAATAACATTACAATCATATTATCAGGCAGTACATTTCACTTGACGACGGTATATTTCAGAGGAAGAATAATTATTGTTTGTATGCATCTGAAGTGTGACTAGTGTAATATGTAGCTAGTCGGCGATGTATGCATGGAGGGGGGAAAGGTACTGGCCACCCTACCCCGTTATCTCCTAGTCCAGTTGCCTCATAAGTGGTGCCTTGTTGGTATTACTTGTGAGGTTCAGACCTGTCTTCGGACAGTTGACTAAATAAGCATATTCTTTACGTTAGATTGAATCAAGACGGTAGTATCTCGTAAATAAATAACAATAGTTTTATTTTATTTTCCCTGGCACAGTTACAGCATCAGGCCTTCTCTTCCACTCAACCAGAATAAAGGACATAGAGGAAAATACATATATACAAAATATTAATCTAATAGAAAAGATTGAGCGGAGTGAACGCGCATTAAAATGTGGTAATATATTCTGCATAACTTTGCATATCGCTTCTCAGGAATTGTTACGTCACAGTGTAATGTAAAAAAGAAATATTTATGGTAGAAACTGACTTTACTGTCCATAACGTCCATTCTCAGAGATTTAGTGAGCTGTAAGTGAGGTAGTAAAAGAAATAATGCAAAGAAAATTACACTTACTACATCACTGCACATTACGCGATAGAAAATTGATTTTAGAGAATATTATATCGTCAGTTAAATTGTGCACATTTCATTGAAACATTTTTTTTTAATCATGGTTTATTTAATGACGCTCGCAACTGCAGAGGTTAATCATCGTCGCCGCGGGATTTTGTCCCACAGGAGTTCTTTTACATGCCAGTAAATCTACTGACATGAGCCTGTCGCATTTAAACACTTAAATGCCATCGACCTGGGCAGAGATCGAACCCGCAACATCGAGCACAGAAGGCCAGCGCTATATCGACGAACTTTGAAGAGAATCTCTCAAAAATAACTATTTTATTTTTTGACATAAAAATGCTACACACCTCCCTTTATTAAAAAAGTAGAATTACTGGTGCGGTATCGATATTTTTAAAGTCCATACGCCAATTTTAAAAGTTCCGTGGTGGTTTCAATTCCACGCGACACACTGAGTTTTGCACTATACTCAGCAATTAGAATTTATTTGCATTTTAATTGACTTCTGTTGAATTGCGCTTGATTGTTATATAAAGTGACCTGACAGCTAAAATGTACAGGGGCTCCATCATGCTGGAAAAACATGCCCATCCTTGTAGCCAGGGAAACTACAAACAGTTGTAACTCTACAACTGTTATGAACAGTGCTGCCCTTATACGACCTTAGAAGGACGACACGTACTATCCTTTTGTACATAGTCATTTGTCGTTTCTTGATATCGGTACCATTTCTAAGGCTTGTTATGCATAATTTCAAACAGCTGTATCTTCACACCCGTTCAAAACTGGACACGTAGGAACTATTTACTCAGAACAGTCCACACTATCATCCTCCAAAATATTTACTATTCCTCCTGAATCAGCCTGTATAGTACAGGATACTGAAATAAAAAAAAATGTCAAATTTTACACTACCATCCTATAAAATATTTACTATTCCTCCAGAATCACCCTGTATAATATAGGATGCCGAAATAAAAATTGTCAAATTGTACACCACTATACTCCAAAATATTATTCCTCCAGAATCACCCTATATAATATAGGATGCCGAAATAAAAAAATTGTACACTACCATCCCATAAAATATTTACTACTCCTCCAGAATCGCCCTGTATAATATAGGATGCCGAAATAAAAAAATTATCAAATTGTACACTATCATCCCATAAAATATTTACTATTCCTCCAGAATCACCCTGTATAATATAGGATGCCGAAATAAAAAATTGTCAAATTGTACACTACCATCCTATAAAATATTTACTATTCCTCCAGAATCACCCTGTATAATATAGGATGCCGAAATAAAAAAAATGTCAAATTGTACACTACCATCCTATAAAATATTTACTATTCCTCCAGAACCACCCTGTATAATATAGGATGCCGAAATAAAAAAATTGTCAAATTGTAAACTACTATCCTCCAAAATACTATTCCTCCAGGATCACCCTGTATAATATAGGATGCCGAAATAAAAAATTGTCAAATTGTACACTACCATCCTATAAAATATTTACTATTCCTCCAGAATCACCCTGTATAATATAGGATGCCGAAATAAAAAAAAATGTCAAATTGTACACTATCATCCTCCAAAATATTTACTATTCCTCCTGAATCACCCTGTATAATATAGAATGCCGAAATAAAAAAATTGTCAAATTGTACACTACCATCCTATAAAATATTTACTATTCCTCCAGAATCACCCTGTATAATATAGGATGCGGAAATTAAAAAATTGTCAAATTGTACACTACCATCCTATAAAATATTTACTATTCCTTCAGAATCACCCTGTATAATATAGGATGCCGAAATAAAAAAAAATGTCAAATTGTACACTACCATCCTATAAAATATTTACTATTCCTCCAGAACCACCCTGTATAATATAGGATGCCAAAATAAAAAAATTGTCAAATTGTAAACTACTATCCTCCAAAATACTATTCCTCCAGAATCACCCTGTATAATATAGGATGAGGAAATTAAAAAATTGTCAAATTGTACACTACCATCCTATAAAATATTTACTATTCCTTCAGAATCACCCTGTATAATATAGGATGCCGAAATAAAAAAATTGTCAAATTGTACACTACCATCCTATAAAATATTTACTATTCCTCCAGAATCACCCTGTATAATATAGAATGCCGAAATAAAAAAAATGTTAAATTGTACACTATCATCCTCCAAAATATTTACTATTCCTCCTGAATCACCCTGTATAATATAGAATACCGAAATAAAAAAAATTGTTAAATTGTACACTATCGTCCTCCAAAATATTTACTATTCCTCCAGAATCACCCTGTATAATACAGAATGCCGAAATAAAAAATTGTTAAATTGTACACTATCATCCTCCAAAATATTTACTATTCCTCCTGAATCACCCTGTATGGTATAGGATGCCGAAATAAAAAAAATTTAAATTGTACACTATCATCCTATAAAATATTCACTATTCCTCCTGAATCACCCTATATAGTATAGGATGCCGAAATAAAAAAAATTGTTAAATTGTACACTATCATCCTCCAAAATATTTACTATTCCTCCTGAATCACCCTGTATAATATAGAATGCCGAAATAAAAAAATTGTCAAATTGTACACTACCATCCTATAAAATATTTACTATTCCTCCAGAACCATCCTGTATAATATAGGATGTCGAAATAAAAAAATTGTCAAATTGTACACTACTATCCTCCAAAATACTATTCCTCCAGGATCACCCTGTGTAATATAGGATGCGGAAATAAAAAAAATTGTCAAATTGTACACGACCATCCTATAAAATATTTACTATTCCTCCTGAATCACCCTGTATAGTATAGGTTGTCGAAATAAAAAAAATGTTAAATTGTACACTATCATCCTCCAAAATATTTACTATTCCTCCTGAATCATCCTGTATAGTATAGGATGCCGAAATAAAAAGAAGTCAAATTATTTCTCTACATAGTCTGCCAGGTAAACATACATATACATTGCTAAGAATCAATACAGTATTTCGGTATCATAGGTGCTGAAGACGTCCAATTCCGTGAAAATCTCAAACATCGCAATAAAATTGTACAGTACACTTTGTCGCTTAAATTACATTCCCGAAAATATTCAGCTTTAAGACACAGAACTTGGTAACATGAGATCTTCTTGATTAGAGGTTTTGTTTTTCACATGAGCAGAAATTAGTGGAGAGAACACACATGCAAGGACGCGTGAATTTATTTTATTTGTCGGACACCATAATAATGTTGTGCATTGCGTAAGAATTTCATGTTAACGCTCAATGGAACAAAGAAAAAATAATGCTAAAATTAATTTATTCTTTTCAGTATATTACAGAACAATAATATAATTTCAACACAATTATTAACACAAAAAATAATAAAATTATGTACTTTTTCAGATCACGCAACATGACTTCAGACACAATAACAGCTGTGAGAAATGGGGAGTTCATTGTGAAACACGAAGGGGACAAATATGACATCTCCAGGTTCCTGCAGTTTCATCCAGGTGGGAAGAACTCCGTTTCACCTTACAAAGGACTTTCCATCACCGAACCATTCCACAAGACACACCATTCTCCTGCTGCTATGTATCTTATGAAGGAATATAGATTACCTGGTTCAACAGCTGATAACAGCGAAGACTTGGAGGTAATTAGAATGTAGAAATGAGCTAAGTTTATGGTAGGCTATGCAATGAAATGTACAAGTGTAACCAGTAAATATTGAGTTACTTTCATCTAAATTATGTTCAGAGCTATTTCTTAGGGTCTAAATACGTTGAAAATATTCTATGTAAATGATAAAGGAGAACAAAGATAACAAAAGCAATAACTAGATGACATATATAAGATGAGAGTATGAAATGACATCAAAAAGATTCTTGAGTAAAGATCAAAAGCAAAAACAAACATGAAACAACTGAAAAAAGACAACATTTCAGAAGCAAATATATGAAGAAAATACGAATGTGACAAAGGTGACATACTTTCGGTTATACTTTCTTATAATACTGGTATGTTTTAAACATCACACAGCAATTCAGTTATTTTATTTTATTGAGATTGATATTATCATTTATAATGAATTGGTGCATAAGTTGGTAGCGTAAATAAATACTTGGTTGCTATGGCAACATGGACAGCAGATAAATGAAAGTATAGAAAAATGTTACGAACTTATGCACCAATCCAATAGTTTATCTTGAACTGTCGTGAAAAAGACATAGGCAAATTAAATCGTTTAATACGCATCCAAATAAAAAGATGAACTTCCATTGTCTGGATTACACATAAAAAGGCACTATCTATAATCCCAAAAACATTTGGTATATATAAATTGTACTGTTAATCTAAATACAGGTTATTAATTTTTGACAAATTCAATAAATTAGCTATAATATATAAAGCAAAATTTTCTAATAATATATACACGAGTATGAAAATCAACATTTAAAAGCGACATGCATATTAAAATATAAACTTACTTTTGGTTCGTTCATGTGCAACAAATGTGTTTAGTACAAAGAACATTAATCATATAAAAATGATACTTTCATCAGTGAGGGTAGTACCACAATCTGGTATATACAGTCACGAAGCTTGAGTTGTTGAGGGTACTAGAAACAATAGACTGTGCCGGTACTATTTCGCATTGTCTGTGATGAGGCGATAGTAGCGATCCTAGTAGTTAGCAACTATCTACGAATGCATATTCTCTACGTATTGAGTTTCGTGACTGTATTATAATAGACTGTGGTAGCACTATACGACTTTGCCCGGAGCTATTAGGGTCTGTCAAAATTCGCAACGAAAATTTGAAATAATTCCGCATGTGATTTTATTAGTTCCTTCAAAAACAAGGACGTTTACGGAGATACTGGGCAGCTGACTTCATTTATTTCATCATCTTATGCAAGAAACAAAAATTAAAAATAATATAATCGCTGGAATAAAGTTCGAGTTGATATTAACTAGGCCTACTCATGAATATTTGATTAAACATTGTTACCAGAATAGTTAATGTGAAGCAACTCGAATAAACTGACTCGTAGGTAATGAATATTATCAAAATCAATTCAATAATTAAGAAGAAATGAATGGACAAAAACATATAGGCAGTATACCGTAAACCACTTTTTTTTATCAGACATTGAAAACTCTTATTTCGGTAAAAAAAATTCTAAATTGAGTTTATTTTGCAGAAACATAAAGGTTTCCTTAATGAAAAATTAAAAAGTAACAATAATGGAGACGCAGACTAAATAATATATTTATTATATGCTTTAATTTTTATGAGAAACAGTGCCAATAGAACAATGCGTAAAAATCATTTCAAATTATTTATTACACACAGAATTACACGCACAGATTTAGTGTTCATTTAATATTTAATCTCCGTAAAGATAATTTTTGGTCCTACAGAATTATCTGTTATTGTTAGAATTATTTATTAATGGAGAAAAATGTGGATTAAGCCTCGGCGTAGCTCAGTGGTTAGAGCGCTCGGTGTGTAGAACCGAGGACCCAGGTTCGATTCCCGGGTCCAGAACGAATTTTTCTCCATTAATAAACAATATTTAATGTTTTATTTCTTAGGATTATTGGTTAGGTGCGTCTTTACTGTAGCTCAGTGTCTACTAATTTACTGCAAGTTGAAATTGATTCCCGGCTTCCAAATATGCATTTCTGTCTAAACGCTTTTCACATAATTTTCTTCAATGTCAACCATTTCATATCAAATGAGTAACATGCATAATGGTCCACTGCTTTGGAGTAATGGTTAACATGCGTGGCTGTGAAATGAGCAGGCCCCAGTTCAAATCCTGGTTGAGACAAGTTATCTGGTTGGCTTTTTTGCGATGTTTACCAATAGGCGATGTATGCAATGGAGGGGAAAGGAACTGGCCAACCTTACCCCATTATCTTCTGCCCTAGTTGCCTCATAAATGGGGCATTTTTGTGTAAATTGTGAAGTTCAGACATGTCTTCGGACAGTTGATTAAACAACAATTCTCTCAATCACTTGAAGCAGAACTACTGAGTAGCTTTTGGTATTGGACTTCGGACTCATTTCGCCTTCATAAAAATTTCAACTTCATCTATCATCTTCAGTAGTTTCAGGTCGACCAGGAGATCCGGCAGACGCGGTGTCGTGATTCGGTCTACAGGTGCCATCTGTCTGGGGGAGCTGCACAGATCCCAGGGAGGCGTAGAGGCCTTCACAGCGGACTACGGCAGACCTGAGAGTGTAGCTCCCTCAGACAGTTGGCACCATGGTGAATCACTTTATCAACGGTGCCACGATCTTCAGGTCAATATAGGATACAGCACGACGTAGTACGTGAATTGCGAATGGATGCCATCGATTAGATGAGGCTGCAGAATAACAACAGAGAGACGGAGAGGCGTTCCTGTTCACGTGGATGCTGTAGCTGAATCGATAAGTTGGCAGCAAGCAGTAAATCACGTACTGACAGCAATGCGGTCTTAAGGATTTCAATAATAAAGAGATTGCACAATAAGCCTCAGGATGAGGTGCTAGCCTTCGGGCCCTGCTACTAGAGAAAAATATATATGCATAATGAGAAAGTATATGAAATTTACGTTGCACTTTTAATTGTCTCCATAGTACTGTATTATGGGATTTATAAATGAACAGACAGGAAGAAATTTATATGCGATTCAATTTGTCTTTCTCTCTGTCTGTATCATTATTTGTGCATGTATGGTCAGTACATACAAGTCATTATCCACCTTTTATTTCCTCTATGACAGTGTTTCTCAAACTATGGTCCACGGACCACCTGTGGTCCTCGAGGTCTGCCCTTGTGGTCCTTCAAAAAAGGTAGAAGAAAAAATATAATTCAAAAGAACTGCGTATCACACTATAGCTTAAAATCTCAGAGTTTAGAAATGACACATGGCAATCGAATTTCACTTTTTCTCCCAGTACTGACATTTTATGAAATAATTTATTACCCTACCCGTCTACCGACTTCCCACTCTACTCTCAGCAACAAAAGAGGGATTTAAAGCACTATACACGTGGTGTTTCTCGACATCTTTTCCCTGCACATCTGGCGCCGCGCCTGCAACCCAGCCAGGGACCACCCGAATTCATAACAGAGGACCAAAGTACCGAACCTTAATTCAATTTTAAAATATAAGTATACTGGTATTAAAATATGCTACGAAAATGATAAATTTGCTTTCGAAGGGAACAAGAGTAAGGTGGTCCGCGGAACTGTTCTGACTTTAAGAAGTGGTCCCCACTTCAAAAAAGTTTGAGAACCGCTGCTCTAGGAGATTGTTTACATGTATTTTTTGATTTCTGGTTTTTAATATCCCCTACAAAAACGCATTATAAATTTTATTTAATCGATTTTTATCTTGTTTCTGTCAAATTTGATAAGGAATCAGTTTTCACTTAAGGAGAATTATTTTTGTGAAATGTTATTTATGCCCTTTTTTTTTTCGGAGGAGGGCCCTTAGGGCAAGCACCGCAGTTTTTAGTTTATTGTGCAACTTCCTTATATTGGAATTATTTTTTTCTTAGAATCGCTTTTTTCCAAGCACGTGATTCACTGCTTGTTGCCACTGTATCGATTCAGCCACAGCATCCAGGTCTGACAGTAGACCATACCTCCGCCTCCCTGTGATGTTCCTCTGCAGCCTCCTCAGATCGATGGTATCTGTTCGCAATTCACGTGCTTGAGTCTGATGCATCCTCAACCAGAGGGGCACGCCGCTGTCTATTCTGTGATCCACCAAGGCGCCATCTATCTGAGAGAGCTACACTTCCCTGCCAAACCACAGTCCACTTATTCACGACCTTGTGGCTTCTCTGAGGTATGTGTAGCTCCCGCAGACAGATGCCATCTGTAGGCGGATCCCAGAACGACGTCCGCCACATCTTCCTGGTCAACCTGTAACTATTGAAGATGATTAATGAAATGATGCTAATGAAGGCGAAATGAGTCCGAGGTCCAACGCCGAAAGTTACCCAGCAATTCTGCTTCAAGTGGGTGAGGGAAAATCTCGGAAGAAAACCTCAACCAAGTAACTTATCTTTACCGGGATTTGAACCAAGGCCTGCTCGTTTCACGGTCAGGCAAGCTAATTATTATTCCACAGCAGTGGTCTATTTATATATGATATGATATTACGATATGATATGATATGATATATGATATGATATGATGATATGGTATATGATATTATATGATGATATATGATATGATATATGATATGATGATATGGTATATGATATGATATATGATATATGATGATATATGATATGATATAATGATATGGTATATGATATTATGATATATGATATGATTATATATGATATGATGATATATGATATGATATATATGATATCATATATGATATGATGATATATGATATGAGATATATGATATGATATATGATATGATATGATATATGATGATATATATGATATGATATATGATATACGATATATGATGATATATATGAGATATGATATGATATGATATGATATGATATATATGATGATATGACATATGATATGATATGATATATGATGATATATATGATATGATATGATATACGATATGATATGATATATGATATGATACGATACGATACGATATTATGATATGATATGATATGATATGATATGATATGATATGATATATGATATGATATATTTCGTCACAGCACTTCTTTACATGTAATGGTGTACCTCACATTTCTGTATCCGGTGCCACCATTAACACATTACTACAGTAATACATTATTTGCAGTACACGTCTACACAAATACTCCCAATTACACTATGTACCTTTTTTTATTACTTGGTCAATCTCCCCTTCAGTATTTATCCTACATTTCGTTTGCTATTCTCTATTTGTTCCTTAATCCTAATATATCTAATATTATATACTTTCACACCCCCCTTTTCCTCTAACTATTATTCACTAAAATCTCAATTTCAATTTTTCTCTATAAATTACCATATTGAATTATTTGACCTATTTTTCTTTGACCTTTTCTCCTATCTTTCTCTTATATTCATTTACTGTTCCAACGTTCAAATGTTAGTACTAATTTTATGCCGTCACTTGTTCACTTCTCTTAACCCTTTTTCACCATTTTCACTCATTCCTATTTGCGCTCACTTTCACTTTCTCACTATTCCGCTTACACCTAATCTTTTCTCACTATTCTCACTTCCTATAAATACTTATATTTTATTCTACACATCTGCTTATACACTTTCTCTCTCCCCTATACTTCTCGATCTTTTCCAGTTTCACTTTACTTGCACTTTTTGATCACATCCCCACATTTTTTCAAACATATCAAATATCTCTGCTATATCCTCAGCTGTCGCAGGTTCTGACCTTTCTTTACTGTTCGTCTCTGCCTTATTTCTATCTCTGTCTTTCTTTCTATTTATTTCTTCTTCTATTCCTCTTTTATTTTCCCCCCACGCTTTAACTTTCACATCCTAGATTTCCACTTACACTCGCACCCTTAATCTTTTCACTAATTTCTTCCCTATCACTTCCTGACTCTTGGTTTCTCTTTTTATCGCCCCTCTCCTTTTTGGTGGACTATTTATACACCTAGTTTCATTTTTATTGTTACAGTTTCTCCTGAAATATTCGCACTTCATTTAAAAAGCAATATTGTAAACAGTAATTCTTCTTCTTCTTTTTCCCATATAAGAGTTGATACGAATATTATATTTTCAGCGTTTAGACAAACAGTAACAAATAGCAAAGTAACTAAATAATTAAAAGTTCCCGCCTGTTACATAACTTGATTTTTAATTACAATGTTGTTCCTACAAATATTTATAACTCATGATTTTACAAGATCCTAATTTGCTTCAATTTATAATTCATTTATACAGGGTGGAAGTGAAAATAACCCTGCAGATTTTCAGAGCAAATAGCTCATGTTGTATGTAACAAAAAAGTGTAATAACTTATTTTATGCTCGACCATGCCGAAATGTAGTAATTATACACCTGGTAGCAGCCCTTTAATGGACCTCATTAAAGTACACCTATCCATTAAAGTTCAGGTGTTCCACCAATCAGAAAACACCATTGTAGCAACATGAAAGCTCAAGTATCGATTATTCTCGGATATGCAATCGAAAGACAACAATAAATCAATAAATCACCTATATTTGAAATAAAGTCAGTTCTGTTACTATAATAATTAGCGTTAATTGTAAATAATATTCAAATAAATTCAATTTGCCATCTCGTTTTTCAATGTCAAGGTCAATGTCGACATCTGTTTCTCGGAAAAAATCAATACTTTCGCGTCTGCGCACATCTCACAATTTACGAGGTATTGCACAAGGTCAGTTCCGCTCCTCAGTCAGATAAGAATAACATGAATACTTATGAATAATTTCAAGTTAGAAATATGGTCGAGCATAAAAAGTCGTATGAAACTTGACTATAATGGTAATTAAGACGCTCGTATGAAAATTATGAAACTCGCTTGCGCTCGTTTCATAAACATACTCGCGTCTTAATTACTACCATTATAGGCTCGTTGCATAATGTACTAGTGAAATGTTCACAGTTTTCTCAGAAAAATGTTTTTTTTTTTCAATTGTTTAATATTCTCTTATTCTGTAACTATTGTGAGTAGGTTCATGATTTTTGCCCATATCGATAGAAAATCTAATAAAGAATAATTTATCCCTCTGGCGTATTTCAGTGGCGTGGACGGTTTTCGTGTAAATTTAATTAAAACAATCATTAATTGCAAGTCACTGGACGATGAGAACAGATTCCAACGTTGTAGTCAGAGAGCGAGGTGAGAGGTAGCTCTCTTGGGACACAGACCTGAGTTTGTTCACCTCTTACATCTGTATTACGAAAAGAGTGTTTTAGCGGCGCTGTTGCCAGACTGCTGAAACTTCCAACTTAAGGGGGTTCAGAATTGCCTATATCCACAACTGTTAAATTTCACCAAGTTCATGACCCATTTTCTCAGAAACCTTCACATGAAGAAATATGAAACTTTTACCACATATTACAGGAAGCATATTGATGATTTGGATACTAGTACGTTTAGTAATTATAAAGACTTTAAAAAATTAAACATTTTTTATTATGAAACTTAATTTTGGAAAGAAAAAAGGAGAGAATTAATTTTTTTATTTTTAAACTATCCAACATGAAAACATTTCCCTGTGTTAAAAGTAGGAAGTAGTTACGGAGAACATGTGGTAAAAATGTGAGCTTTGTATCTTAGATAGAAGCTGAGATAATGGGTCATATGTAAAAAAAAAAAAGAATGAAATTTTTGGGAAACTTCATTCAAAGTTGACAAGAAACATCAGTTCACAGGTGCAACATAAATAAAAAAGGATAAAAAAGATTTTCCAATTTCCAAAACAATAAGTGTCATATTTAATTGGATACTTTAAAGTAGAAAGGTGCAAAGTGCCAAAATCATAGAAAGCGAAATTATTATGCAGAAAAGTGCAATGTGAATAGGAGGATGATGTATGAAAGAGGCTACATCCACTTGTGTTTCTTAAGCGAGATATTTAGATGTTACGTTGCCAACACCATGCAGTTTCAGACGGTAAGCGCCCTGTTGAGCTGCATCATAGAATGCAATGGATCTTCAACAGGTCATGTTTGTGCCCGAACTTACACACAGCGAAATGTTTTACAGATGTCAGCTTTCACGTTGTAACTTTGGAGTTTGTGCATGTGATACAATGCAGTCTTATATGTGTATGTGGGATGAAAGCATCGCGAGTAGAGGTGCCAATGAGATTGCCTCGTGTGTACTAAAACTGATGAATATGGACATAACAAACAAGAAGAATCTGATAACTGTGCAGCTGAAAACAAAAATCGTGTGATGGTTTTCATGTGTCTCTTTTTAGTTGCCATTGGTTTATTTGAGCACATAGAACAACGTTTCCGTCTCAGCGGCCACAGTTTCTTGCAGTGGCGGTTCCTCGGGGGAGGGAAGGGAGGAACGTCCTCCTCACATTTTCTTCTTTTGAAAGTAAATACCAAATAAAATATGTGCCTTGAAATTCGAGGAAGATTCGATAATTTTTAAGTTCACAGCTATAAGAAAAACTCGGTTGATCGAGTTTTAAACGACGCGTGCTCATATGCTGTATAAAACTGTGAGAAAGATGCGAGATTGTCTGTGTGGAGGAAAGGCACTCCATTCCTCCTCTACTGCAGTTAACACACATAGACAACAGCGCACGAGCGGCCAGAGAAAGAAGCAGAGTTTTAAAGCGAGTAAATGAGAGGAGAGGGAGGAGATCCTCCTCTGAATCAGTCATGGGCGGGAAATAGAAACCGCCTGGTCGTGCAGCAAGCTCGCTACCGCTGCCACCTAAAGATGATGCATTCAACAACGCTATGAAAGACACGATGTAAATTTTTAAAAATTATAAATCAAAAATATTATTCATTGCACTTTATATAGGCTACTATTCATGGTTTGAAACTTTCGTGGATATTTGAAAGTTAAAGTCGGGTTTATGTAAAACACAGAGGAAGTAGTTCTACGTAGTTGGCCCCTGAAATTCACTTCTATTCATTGTTTACTAGACAGGGCAACAGCCAAGTTGTCAGTTTTGTACAAATATATTTGAAACTGAAAGTAGGTACTCCAAACTACATCATTTTTAACATAAAATATTAATCGGCCACCGGCAACTTTGAACAATAATGATATTATGACTTTACAAGAACTGACATTCTTCAAAAGGATGTGACACTGAAGTTGTAAAATGTACATGTGGCAACACAGACCACGTGGCAGCAGTGTTCTCGCTTTCCTCAGATTATTTCCCATTCCCATTTCCATTTCCGTAAAACGGTTCTGGTTACGAGTTAGTAGCTAGTCTCTTCCAACACGTGTGATGCTGTAGTGTGCTCGAAAAATGCTACGAGGTTGTGAATTTCGTTGCAATTGTTAATTTGTGCAATTATTCAACAATGAATGGAAGTGAAAACTTAATATATTTTGGACAATTTAGGAAACTCAGTTTACAAGAACAGATTATTGCTATACAGAAGGGAAGGCCAACCCCAACACTACCTGGTCTTACATGTATGCATGTTGGCTAATTTGTAGCATGTTTCATTCAAGAAGGTGTCATTTCGTGCTGTTAACTTCTTTCCTCCTCTTAAGAAATATGCAGGAGCCGCCACTGGTTTCTTGCAATGCGATTTTGATTTCGCTTTGATTGAAAAACGACAGAAAGTGACAAAAGCCTTCATTCCTAGTGACCTGCTTAAAATCGTACAAGAATCTAAAGTTGTAAAACCATTTCAAACCGTTTCAATGCTACAGTCATATTTCCTTAATATGCAAGATGTTGCTGATCAACTAATTTCCATCAAGAACTTGAATATTTCTAAGGCATGTTGCATTCAGTATGATGTTAGTAAAGCAGGAAGTGTTTCTGTGAAATAGTCCCATGATAATGAAGCAGTGCATACCATTAAAGTGCTTAAAAAAAAAAAAAAAATGAAAGATGTGCAGTCAGCATTGTTTCAGGTTAAAGCATAAAATAGGGAAATTACTGAAGAAAAGAAGGGGGATCTACTAGCAATGACTCCCTATCTTCCAAATGAGGAGCATAGGCAGTTCTACAGGCAGATATGTGAGTAAAAATTGCTCCAGAATAGGAAAAAATAGGTATTGGACTTTGCACCATTCTACTGCAACTGTACCCATTACTTAACCCTTTTCACAATCTGTGTTATGTAATTAATTCTGGAGAAGTAATGTCTTTACATACCACTATTATTAATGAGTAAACACTGTACTATTGGTGTTTTCTATCAGTAAAAAAAAACATGACACAAATATGTGTACAATTATTCTTATAGCTACATTTTTTTTATCTTATCTCCAATGTTTCATTTTGGCACTTTGCACCCTTCTACTTTAAAGTATCCAATTGTAATCCCTAAAGTCTGTAGAATACAATAAAATAAAATTTCAAAATTTCGTCATTTTTGAAGTTCCAAACGCACTTAATTTGCTAATTAACAGTGTATTTATTCACAAAATATAATATAGGTTTTCTGTTCACTCCAGTGTACCCTATCATCCCTTTCAATCTGCAGGATTTTTCATTTCCACTCTATATTAGATTTATTAGATTAGATTTATTTATTTAACCTGGTAGAGATAAGGCCGTCAGGCCTTCTCTGCCCCTCTACCATTATCTGAAAATAATATGTAATATTGTCACAAACCAATTTTAAACGGTCATGCACTGTATTTTAGACTTCATCTGTACCTTTGATAAACAATGTAAATCTATTTTCTGACTTTTAAGTTTAATTCTGTATGGGATCCACTGAGATATTATACAAAACGAGGGTTTATTGTTTCAGAAACTTGTTGATTGGAACAAACCAATGCTCGCTCAAGTAGGCAAGCTGGGAACAAACTACCAAAAATGGGTGTCAGCACCAGTTGACCGAAGACTGAGACTTTTCCACTGGGACATTGTAGAGAACTTATCCGTAACTCCATGGTACTTAATACCCATCGTATGGATCCCTGTGTGCTTCTGTTTCGCGTACCAAGGATGGATCTATAACGAGCAAGATATCAGAGGTAAGACTGCACCAGATGACAGCGAATCTAAGTTGCTATAGCAACAGTATCAACTATGAATATTAATGAACGGGAAAGGTACCGGTAATGACTTAGAAAGTCTATAAGGCAAACTCGGGTAGTTTCGCAATATCTCGTATATTAATTAGTTGTGGAGTTGTCCGTGTTTGTTTGAGCTTACAAAAAATACGGATAAATGCCAGAACCTGTCTGGGATGTTTCATGCAGGAAGATCCTATTGGAAAGCATTCTGGCGAAAGTTATACAACTATCTGCCTTAGTAGGTGTGTGTTTGCTCACATAGGGTGAGTAAATTTGCAGTGTTGTGTTTCTGTACGTTTTATCGTCAAGATATTCAGAACTGTAAGTATCACACTGTGATTAATGAATTCTCCACATTCTTACCATTAATTTGGACCCTTGCTTGTTGTTCTATCTGATATAGTTTGTTCGTAATACACTTTTGCCAGTACTCAATTTCTTAACTAGTTTCTGCTAGTTGCCAGCAGAACAGTTCGAGTGGCAGACAGATTCTGACTTCCTATAAGAAGCGTTATGGGCTAAGTATGTGCCAGGCAGAAAATCTGTCCTACCATAGAGTAACAGCCTCAACTGTTCGAATTTGAACGATTTTTATGATGTGCTAGGAAGTGTGTATGAGAAGGCAGAACTGAGTACCAAGCCTAATCTCATTTGAAATTTAGATGAAACAGGGTTTTCACTGGTTACCAAACCTAACAAAATTGTTTTCCCAAAAGGAGCAAAGTCTGTCCACCTTCAAACAGTGGCAGAGAAAGGAGAAACAACAATTGTCTTGATAGCGGAAGAGAAATCGGATTAGGCCTAAATAGTTCTCATAATGCTTTTTTCTATCTTTGGCATAAGGTTTAATACAGATATGTGTTAGATAAATTTATTAATTTTCAATTAATATGCAAGCCTTTTCCTGTCATTAGAGTTAATAATTCAAGCCCAGTTTGTTAATAAGTGTTCAGTTCATGTGTGTGTAAACATGTACTGATGTTTAGATTACATTAAATCATGTTTTGCGCTAAAAAGAGTATTCTTGAAAATTGCACAAGTTTTACTGCGAAATTACCCGATCATTATTGCGAAGTTACACGAGTTCCTGAAACACACATATGATCTCATGTTTTAGATGGAGCTATTTCTCTGTTGGGATACAGTTAAAAAAATAAAATTTTTATACTAACGAATACAATTATGTCTAGTGATTAACTGCTGCATGAAGGGAATTTTTTCAAGCATTTTCGGTTATAACTATAGACAGAAAACCTTAATACTGCGAACATAGCCGAGTTTGCCTTACTGGAAATTCAATTACAGTTTAAGCTAATCCTCTGATCTAATATCGTAGAGTCCACACCTGTGGAGTAACGGTCAGCGCGTCTGGCCGCGAAACCAGGTGGCCCGGGTTCGAATCCCGATCAGGGCAAGTTATCTGGTTGAGGTTCTTTCCGGGGTTTTCCCTCAACTCAATACGAGTAAATGCTGGGTAACTTTCCGTGTTGGACCCCGGACTCATTTCACCGGCATTATCACCTTCATATCATTCAGACGCTAAATAACCTAGATGTTGATACAGCGTCGTAGAATAACCAAATTAAATAAAAAATAAATTATACATCTCTAATGGGGTTTTCCATATCTTTTGCTTGCCGAAACTCATTTTCATTTTAATTACAGAACTCAATAAATTAAATTAAATCATAATCATCATCCATTGTATACCGAATCAGCTGATTACAATGCATATGAGGAAACACTTGAGTAAGCTGACAAGCTACCTTATTTGAATAAGTGTTCACTTCAGTGGGATTTATGAATTGGAAATTATTATAAGCAACTGCTTAAGTGTTTCCTTACGATAAGTGTTGACTATGAATTCGGCCCTAAGAAAAGTTATGCACTAATTTGATAAAACTTTACAAAATGATAATTTTTCAATGGGTACCAGAACACTGTTGATTATCTGGTAATGAAACTGATATGTTGCTAAGAAGCAAAGTGACATCTTACAAAACCCCATGTCAACTTCACCATAACTAACAGTTAAGCAGCCTTTCCTCTAAACCCACCGTGTGTGAGAAATATTGGACACCAAGAGAGTTAATGGCTTCAGTGTCAGAGCTCAACATTAGTTAACAACAAAATATTTCAACTACTATGATAAGGTGATGTACGGTGTCCCATCGCTCAAGTATGCTGATAACGCCTAAAACGTAAAGAAAAGGATGTGAGATTGCAAATATGCGAATATCGCACCAAATTTTATGATTTAATATATGAAGTAATATTGTATCAGTTAAATAGAATGTTATCAAGAGAAAATAATCTCACAATTGATCGAGTCTTTTCCTGCTTTCTAAGTAGCCTACTTGTGACAAGATAATTACCTAACAATAAAATTGTTATATATGAAATGCCGAAGTTTCTAGGCATTCATTTAAGATAATAATTATTAAAAAGCTTAAAATGAAGCAATAAATTAAGTTAACTTACTTACTTACTGGCTTTTAAGGAACCTGGAGGTTCATTGCCGCCCTCACATAAGCCTGCCATTGGTCCCTATCCTGAGCAAGATTAATCCAGTCTCTATCATATCCCACCTCCCTCAAATCCATTTTAATATTATCCTCCCATCTATGTCTCGGCCTCCCCAAAGGTCTTTTTCCCGCCGGCCTCCCAACTAACATTCTGTATGCATTTCTGGATTCGCCCATACGTGCTACATGCCCTGTCCATCTCAAACGTCTGGATTTAATGTTCCTAATTATGTCAGGTGAAGAATACAATGCGTGCAGTTCTGCGTTGTGTAACTTTCTCCATTCTTCTGTAACGTCATCCCTCTTAGCCCCAAATATTTTTCTAAGCACCTTATTCTCAAACACCCTTAACCTATGTTCCTCTCTCAAAGTGAGTGTCCATGTTTCACAACCATAAAGAACAACCGGCAATATAACTGTTTTATAAATTCTAACTTTCAGATTTTTTGGCAGCAGACTGGATGATAAAAGCTTTTCAAGCGAATAATAACAGGCATTTCCCATATTTATTCCACACATATCCTTTAATTTACAATAAATTTTAAGTGGGCCCCACAACTTACTGTCATGGTCTAAGGCATCATGCCTGGACTCACGTTACGGAACGAGTGCTGGTTCGAGGCCCCATGGCGAAGGAATTTTGTCATGAAATTTCGACCAGTGTATGTAACCGTGCTCATCCAACATCATGATGAATTTGGGGAGCTACAATAGGTAGCAAAATTCAGTTTTGAAAAACAGCTACAATGACCGGGGGATCATTGTGTTGACCATACATTACCCAGTTCTGGTTGTATGATCGTTCACCTTTGCTGAGGCATGTGGACGTGAGTTCAGCAGTTGGTTGATCGGTCTTGGCCCTTCATGGGCTGTCATGCCACATTATCATCAATTTTAAATACCGTACTAATTTTTGTAAATGGCAAAATAATTCTAGAAATTATTATCATGTAAGAACAACTATTATGTTCGATTTTGAAAATTAATAATATCTATTTAAGTCTACAATTTGTAACAAAATGTCATGTATTACTTTTCATGACTATACAAATGTCTTTTGTGTGTAATGCAGGAAATATATCTTTTTATTTTTGCGAGTAGCAAATATTTCACTCATGTACCAAGAAGGCACCACTTATGAAGCAACTTGGCGAGGAGATTACGAGGGAAGGTGGCCAATTTCTTTCCCCCTTCATTGCATACATTGCCAACTAGCTACATAATTATTACACCAGTCAAACTTCAGATGCATACAAACAAATTGTTCTTCCTCTGACACATATCGTCAAGTTAGATGACAATAGATGCACATATCAGCCAGAACCTCAATCAAAGAGTTAAAAATTACTTACATTATTTATACCTCTATTCTTAATTCTATGCTTTCTATAATTTTCTTTATGCTCGACCATGCCGAAATGTAGTAATTATACATCTGGTAGCAGCCCTTTAATGGACCTCATTAAAGTACATCTATTCATTAAAGTTCAGGTGTTCCACCAATCATAAAATACTATTGTAGCAATATGAAAGCACAAGTATCTTATTATTCTCAGATATGCAATCGGAAGACAACTAGTTCTGTTACTATAATAATTAGCATTAATTGTAAATAATATTCAAATAAATTCAATTCGTCATCTCGTTTTTCAATGTCTAATTCAATTTCAAGGTTATACCAAGATTAATGTTTATTTTACTCTCTAGATTATATCAAGGTCATTGTCGATATTTGTTTCTCGGAAAAAATCAATACTTTCGCGTCTGCGCACATCTCAAAATTTACTAGGTATTTCACAAGGTCAGTTCCGCTCCTCAGTCAGATAAGAATAACATGAATACTTATGAATAATTTCAAGTTAGAAATGTGGTCGCGCATAAAAAGTCGTATGAAACTTGACTATAATAGTAATTAAGACGCTTGTATGAAAATTATAAAACTCGCATGCGCTCGTTTCATAAACATACTCGCGTCTTAATTATTACCATTATAGGCTCGTTGCATAATGTACTATTTCATCATTTATATATTAATGATTACAGTTATAATAATACAGTAATTAATTTGTAATTCTATTTCTAAATTTCTAATATTAATTTGACAATATCAAAAACTTGTAGTTATAAAACTCTATTAACAGCTAATAAACATCATCATCATCATCATCATCATCATCATCACCACCACCACCTCCTCCACCACCACCACCACCACTTAAGCCATTCATTTCTTTTGTGGATGTCCTTTATGAAAATATTTACACGTTTTTATAATCATACCGAGTGAAAGTAGTAAGATATGAACAACAGACGACAGAATTTAAAACAAAAAAAGATGAGAGCAAAAGAAATTATTTCCGCTGACTACTCCACAAAAAAAATTTGGGTCTAGTTTGTACAATCTTCTAAGAGACAATAATGACTGCTGAAATATTTGCTCCTCATAAAAAGGTTTCATTTGATTCATGCACAATGTAATTTAATTCTATGCTTATTAAATGTTTCAGAGGGTACAGGTTTGACGTGGGCTATATTCAGCATTGTAACTGGGATTTTGATGTGGTCCCTGTTGGAGTACTCTCTTCATCGCTGGGTGTTTCATTTGCAGCCACCAGCAACGTCGCCATTTCTCATTACATTCCACTTTTTGATGCACGGTTTACATCATAAGGTACTTATGATTTCTTACTTAAATTTAAAGAGTTTAACGAGTATGAAATATTATAAAACTAGTGACATTCAGCATTCTACGTGTAATACAGAATGAGCGTAAATATTCAATCTTATACATTGTGTCCAAATATACAGGTACCGTTTGATGAACGTCGGCTACTGTTTCCACCTGTACCAGCTGGTATACTGGGCGTGATTCTGTACTCTCTTCTCAGACATATATATCCACCATGGATGATATCATTTGTTGCAGCAGGCACTGTAATAGGTAAGTTGCTGTAGAAACACTACGAAAACAAGTTTACACTTTTCTTTATTTATTTATTTTTCTTTCTTCATTCTCTACTCTCCATTTTCTGCCATGCTTGACTTGAAATGTATCCATCAACACTGTCCACTTAATTTTCTCTACTATTAGAGGAAAATTAATATTTAAGTAAATCTCATATATCAGTAACAAAAATTAATGATTCAAGAAGAGCCCATACCAGTGCTTACCTTGTAGACTCTCTTCTTAGAATTTTGTTGGACATGAAGTTGGCTAGTCATTCTTTTTAAGATAATATTTACTAACAATGAATCTGAATCATTCATCAGTCATCACTTTAGCTTCACACATAAAAAAAAATGAGAATCATCATGCAATCAACAATGTAATCAGAAAGAAAGCATAGTCTGAATCTGAACCACGATCAACTATATAGTCACGTCCATTTTCAGATGTCTCACAAAACGAACAATTAAGATACATTATTATCTGCCAGCGACGTGAGAATCGAACTCACGACCAGCGTCCCGCAAGAAAGCAGATCGCACAGGCTCCACGGAACATTGAGTGACGTCGCGCGGTGGAGAGAAGAGAGAGGGTGTATTACGTCACGCGACGAGTCCGCGCGCGCAGCTGCTTACGGAGGGAAGGGGGAACGGACCTTCCCGGCCCTTTCCAGAAATGTCGATGTAGAGATATTGAGATAATTCTCTACACACCTGTAGAAGGTTCTCGCAACTATGATTTTGCTATAAAAGAGCAGGCGCCAGCGAACTAGAGAGTTTTGTAGAGTTTTCAGTTATTCAGTCAGTGAGTAAGCCAGAGCAAGCAAGCCAGAGTTCGACTCGAGTGTGCGTCCGCATCTGCGTCAGCATCCGAAGGCCTGAGTTCGAGTGCAGTGGACCGCAGTTGGAGGGACCTGAGTTCGAGTGCAGTGGACCGCAGTTGGAGGGACCCGTTCGAGTACAGTGAACTGTCTCTGAAGGTCTGTGGTTCGAGATACTGTGAACTCGAGTGACTGAGATAGAAGAACTGTGAACTGAGAACTGGTAGTTCTGATTTGTAAATAGTGCTTTGTAAATATTAGTTAAGATTAACAGTTCATTGTTGTGCGTAATAGTCCAAGTAAATTGTCATTGTCGTCGGTGGAGTGCTATAACGAATACTGTGTTGAGTGAAGATCCAATTGTTGACGAGAGCGTTTAAGGTGAATTGTAGAAAGGAATTATTGTTGTGACGAATAAATTACATTGTTGTTACTAATAAAATTCACATTGGTGTCAGAACCGGGATATTATCGACAATGGAGAACCTACAGCAGATCCTGCAAGCCATCGCGGAAATGAAAGCTGAAATGAAAAACGACATAAGTGCAGTAAAAGCAGAAATGAAGAACGATATCAGTGAAGTAAAAGAAACATGAAACATGAACGACATGAAAAAGACATAAGTGAGTGAAAACGGAGATGAAAAGACATAAGTGAAGTGAAAACGGAGATGAAAAGTGACATAAGAATGGCGACATAAGCGGAGTGAAAGATGACGTCACTACGCAAATTGAAAGCGTTTCAGCCCACGTAGATGGAATTGTCGCCATCGTGAAAGACGAACTCAAAGCCGATCTGACAACCTAAACAAGAATTTTACAACTATAAACGAGACAGTAACCGAGTTGAGACAGGAGGTAGACCATTTCGACGGCAAAATCCGCGATCTCGAGCGTCGTCAAGAGCAGACGAGCGAGTTGCTGGACAAGACGAGTGAGGTGATGGAAAACACGCCGAGGAAAACAAGCACATACTCACGTTGATGGACCGACATGCTGAAGAAAACAAGCACATCCTCGCGTTGGTGGATCGCCAGGCTAGAGAACAGAAACAGATAGTTGCCGAGGAGGTTCGACGTGCCATGCAAGAAAGGCCACAGAGTTGAGGACTCCATATAGTGGCCCTGCGGAACCATCGCCTTCAGCCAGACATCACAACGTCAAGACGCCGAAGTTCGACGGTACGACGTCTTGGGCGATATTCCGTCGCCAGTTCGAGGCCATCGCAGAGCACAATGGGTGGACGCCAGCAGAGAAAACTACTCAGCTGCTGGCCGCGCTTCAGGGACAGGCGTCGGAGATTCTTCACAGCGTTCCAGAAGATGGGACAGCCGCTGAGATAATGGCGGCCTTGGAGGGACGTTATGGTGACCATCAACTTGCGGCAGCATTCAGGACCCAACTGAAAACGAGGGTCCAACAGTCAGGCGAGTCCCTGCAAGAATTCGCGATGGCGGTGGAACAACTGGCCCATAAGGCGCTCAGGGGCCTACCTAATGACTTCATCGCTGGAGAGGCGGCCTACACCTTCGGCAGCGGAGTTCGAGACCCGGAAATAAAGCAACAGCTACTCTTGGCAGAGCATCGCACCATCAATGCAGCTCTGGCGGCGGCCCTCAGGATGGAGGCAGCCAAGTTGACGGCGAACGTCTCGGCATCGCACCGGATTAGGAGCGTCGCGGCGGCCGACGTCGAGGAACGTCAACCGAAATCACCCGAGCGACGAAGACGAGGAGTGCCCACCTGCTGGTCCTGCGGCGAGCCTGGACACCTGAGGAGGGACTGTGACCGATCTGGTCACAAACAGGAAAACTAAAAGGGGCCGATGCGATGAGGGGCACGTCGGCGCCGTCATCACCATCCCCTCGGCTGATCTTGAAGACGGTTAACAGAAGATGCGACGATGGGCTGATTGCTGACGGATGGATAAGAGGCCGCCCATGCAGAGTACTGGTAGACACCGGGGCGTCGCTCACTATCGCCAGACCGGAAGTCGTGCGTGGACTACCTGGGAGGACGCCGCTGCGCCGGTATGAGCTACGTACTGCCTCAGGCGAGAACCTGCCCATCCAAAAGAGGTTTTCCTGGATCTGACATTGGGAAAGAGGAGACTGGAGATGTGGGTGTTCGTCGCCAACATCACTGAAGACGTCATCCTGGGACTCGACGCCATGCGGATCTTCGATGCAACGGTGGATGTCAGGCGCCGTATCCTGCGTTTTGGTCAGGATGAAGTGTTCCTGAGGGACGTCGAAGACCAACCCATTGCAAGCAGACTCACCTTGGAGAATCATGTGACAATCCCGGCAGGCTGCGAGATGGTGGTGACGGCAAGACTGGACGGACAGCCGAAGAGAAACCTGCTCCTCGATTCGCAAACAACTCCGATAGATGGGGTTTATGTGGCCAGATCCCTACTCCCGAATCAGAAGGTGGTACCGGTGAGGGTCCTGAATGTCACCAATCGGGACAAGGAGGTGCCTAGTGGAACTGTACTAGGTAACGTCGAGCCGGTGGTGTCTGTGACGTCGCTGGCAGAAAACGAGGAGTGTCACCGACCACATCCAGATCTAGACCCATCACTGAAAGAGCTGGCTCGAGAATTGCCGGCGAATTTAAGCAAAAGAGAAAGAAGACAAGTCCACGATCTACTGACAGAATTTCAGGACGTGTTCAGTCTGTCTGAAAATGACTACGGGAGAACGGAGAAAGTTCAGCACCGCATCGACACCGGAAATGCTCGCCCAATCAGACAACCTCCTCGACGCGTCCCTCTAGCTAAACAGAGGGAGATTGACAGCCAACTGGAGGGCATGAAAGCAAGAGGGGTCATCGAGGAATCCGACAGCCCTTGGTCATCACCTGTAGTGCTGGTGAAGAAGAAGAATGGGGACCTGCGTTTCTGCGTGGACTACAGAAGACTGAATGACGTCACCAGGAAAGACTGCTTTCCCCTTCCACGAATTGACGACACCTTGGACACCCTGGCCGGAGCAGAGTGGTTCTCGACGTTGGATCTCAAGTCAGGATACTGGCAGGTGGCGCTACATCCTGAGGACAAGAGAAAACGGCATTCTCTACAGGCCAGGGACTATGGCAGTTCACCGTTATGCCGTTCGGCCTCTGCAACGCCCCGGCTACATTCCAGAGACTAATGGAGTCCGTAATGAGAGGCCTGACATACGACACCTGTTTGCTGTACCTTGATGACGTCATCGTGGTGGGCAAGACTTTCGGCGAACAGCTGTTGAACCTGAGGAAAGTGTTCGAGAGACTGCGACAAGCCAGACTGAAGTTGAACCCGAAGAAATGTCATCTATTCCAGAAGAAGGTCAACTACTTGGGACACGTAGTAGGGACCAACGGAGTGGCCACGGACCCGGAGAAGCTACAAGCCGTCAGAGGATGGCCGAGACCGAGGACAAGCAGGAGCTGCGCCGCTTTCTCGGCCTCTGCACTTATTACAGAAGGTTCGTAGCTGGGTACGCCAACATCGCTAAGCCTCTAACCCAGCTGACCGAGGAGAAACGACAATTCCAGTGGACAGACGAGGCGGAGTCATCCTTCCAGTCGCTGAAAGAGGCGCTCTGCACTGCTCCTGTACTGGGATATCCCATCCCTGGAAGGAAGTTCACGCTCGACACGGACGCTAGCAACGTAGGCATCGGCGGAGTACTCTCTCAGGAACAGGACGGGCAAGAGAGGGTGATTGCCTACTTCAGCCGAACATTGTCCAAGGCTGAGAGAAACTACTGCGTGACCCGTAGAGAACTTCTTGCCATTGTGGAAGCCCTGAAGCATTTCCACAAATATTTGTATGGCCAGGAATTCCATCTGAGGACAGACCATTCTGCACTCACCTGGCTATTGGGCTTCAAGAATCTGGAGGGGCAGACCGCCCGTTGGGTTCAACGTCTGCAGGAGTACAACTTCACCTCTGAACACCGACAAGGGAAGAAACATTCCAACGCTGATGCCCTATCACGACGTCCGTGCCCGGATGGCTGCAAACACTGCCTGAAAGTAGAAGAGCGGGATGGCGCCCACGCAGTCCGAGCAATTGCCGCCCAGCCGAGCCCAGGATGGGATAACGCCGCCATAAGGAGGGAGCAGCTGGAGGACCCAAACATTGGACAGCTACTACGTGATGTGGAGTCCGGCCAGAGACCAGTATGGGCCGATATCGCCAACCGTAGCACCACTTACAAGAGCTACTGGGCCCAGTGGGAATCCTTCACTGTCAAGGACGGTATCCTGAAGAGGATTTGGGAGTCGGCCGATGGAAGGACCCGCATAGAACAACTTGTCCTGCCCAGGAGCAAGGTGAAGGAAGTGCTGGAGGAGACTCATGCTGGAGTGACTGGAGGCCACCTGGGAGCCAACAGGACGCTGGACAAGTTAAGGCAGAGGTTCTATTGGTTGCATCAGAGAACCGACACGGAACAATGGTGCCGAAGATGCGACACCTGTGCAGCCAGTCGCGGACCAAGGACCCGCAGCAGGGGAGCCATGCAGCAGTACAACGTGGGAGCTCCTTTTGAGAGGATCGCCATCGACGTTGCTGGACCGTTCCCGGTCACGGATCGCGGGAACCGCTACCTGCTAGTCGCCATGGATTACTTCACAAAATGGCCAGAGGTGTACGCGATTCCCAACCAAGAGGCTTCGACGGTGGCCGACGCGCTGCTTGACAACTTCATCTGCCGATTCGGGGTGCCCCGGGAATTGCATAGCGATCAGGGGCGCAACTTCGAATCCAACCTGATGGGAGAATTGTTCGAGCGTCTGGGGGTGCATAAAACCAGGACCACTCCCCCACCCACAGTCCGATGGTATGGTGGAACGCTACATCAAAACCTTGGAAGAGCATCTGCGGAAGGTGGTGTCCAACCATCAACGAGACTGGGATGCCAGAGTCCCACTGTTCCTCTTGGCCTACAGAGCTTCGGTCCACGATACAACAGGGATGGCACCGGCAAACATGGTCTTCGGGAGAGAGCTGCGCCTGCCCTGTGATCTGCTGTTTGGCACGCCACCCAGCGCCGACCAGCCAGCGACTGACTATGTGGCAGAACTCACCGAGAAGTTGAATGGAATTCACCAACTGGCCAGAGAGCACCTCAAGATGGCCAGCGACAGGATGAAGGTGCGCTACGACAGATTAGCCAACTCTGCAGGATTCCAGGAGGGCGACCTGGTGTGGCTGTATCGACCTACCAGGACCAAAGGGAAATCACCAAAGCTGCAGCGTGCCTGGGATGGACCATACGCGTGGTGACCCAGATCAACGACGTGGTGTACCGCATCCAGCGACAACCTCGAGGGAAGATGATGGTGGTGCATCTGGACCGATTAGCCGCCTACCAAGGGTCTGCCCGGGACGAGCAGCCCTAAGGAGGGGGGTGACAGCGACGTGAGAATCGAACTCACGACCAGCGTCCCGCAAGAAAGCAGATCGCACAGGCTCCACGGAACATTGAGTGACGTCGCGCGGTGGAGAGAAGAGAGAGGGTGTATTACGTCACGCGACGAGTCCGCGCGCAGCTGCTGCTTACGGAGGGAAGGGGGAACGGACCTTCCCGGCCCTTCCAGAAATGTCGATGTAGAGATATTGAGATAATTCTCTACACACCTGTAGAAGGTTCTCGCAACTATGATTTTGCTATAAAAGAGCAGGCGCCAGCGAACTAGAGAGTTGTTGTAGAGTTTTCAGTCATTCCGTCAGTGAGTAAGCCAGAGCAAGCAAGCCAGAGTTCGACTCGAGTGTGCGTCCGCATCTGCGTCAGCATCCGAAGGCCTGAGTTCGAGTGCAGTGGACCGCAGTTGGAGGGACCTGAGTTCGAGTGCAGTGGACCGCAGTTGGAGGGACCCGAGTTCGAGTACAGTGAACTGTCTCTGAAGGTCTGTGGTTCGAGATACTGTGAACTCGAGTGACTGAGATAGAAGAACTGTGAACTGAGAACTGGTAGTTCTGATTTGTAAATAGTGCTTTGTAAATATTAGTTAAGATTAACAGTTCATTGTTGTGCGTAATAGTCCAAGTAAATTGTCATTGTCGTCGGTGGAGTGCTATAACGAATACTGTGTTGAGTGAAGATCCAATTGTTGACAAGAGCGTTTAAGGTGAATTGTAGAAAGGAATTATTGTTGTGACGAATAAATTACATTGTTGTTACTAATAAAATTCACAATATTTTACCTTTCGTTAGAAATATCTTCATTAAACCATGTACCTTTCTTTATTAATTGAAGATCATAGAATATATTTTACCTTTCGTTAGAAATATCTTCATTAAACCATGTACCTTTCTTTATTAATTGAAGATCATAGAATATATTTTACCTTTCGTTAGAAATATCTTCATTAAACAATGTACTTTTCTTTATTAATTGAAGACCATAGAATATATTATACCTTTCGTTAGAAATATCTTCATTAAAAAATGTACCTTTCTTTATTAATTGAAGATCATAGAATATATTTTACCTTTCGTTAGAAATATCTTCATTAAACAATGTACCTTTCTTTATTAATTGAAGATCATAGAATATATTTTACCTTTCGTTAGAAATATCTTCATTAAACCATGTACCTTTGTTTCTTAATTGAAGATCATAGAATATATTTTACTTTTCATCAGAGATATCTTCATTAAACCATGTACCTTTCTTCCTTAATTGAAGAACATAGAAAAGCCCATACAAAAGTCGCCAATGCTGTGATTCACATATTGGGCAGAGATGGCGATTTCTAGGAGCTGTGATTTTGTAACTGTAGTCACAGTCGGAATCAGTGACAAACCTATCAAAGTGACAAACTCACAGGTCTTCAAATCACTTCCCACAGCAAAGCCAAATTATACAGCATTCAAAGATTGCCAAGTTATTGGCAAAGAACATTGTGGTCTTCCCTAGTCAATCTTTCTACTGCATACAATTAGTTATAATAGCTCAGAGTTGAAACTCCGGACTGATAATAGAGAAGTCTCAAGTCTGAAATCTGTCTAATATGTCTCTTGTTTCCTTTTTGTGAAGTTATTCTATGTTTCGTAATTACTGCTGTAATTTATTTATGAATGTATTTCTTGTATATTTAAGATACAATAGTAGAGAAAGAAATGTATTGCTTCCTACCATAATGCATTAGTTTGCTATGAGGATATTCCATGTGTGATATATATTCTTTTACCACAGGATAAGTCAGATATATTCAATCTACCATTCATACTAAACGCTTTCTGTTCACAGGTTACATAACGTACGACTTAATACACTTCTACCTTCATTACGGTTCACCAGCAGCTGGCTCATATCTCTATTACATGAAGCGCTACCACAACCAACATCATTTCACACATCATGAAACTGGTGAGTGCTGAACGTTCAGCCTAATAACGTTTCTACATATTCAATCATCAGTGACAGATAATAATTTCCATTACATCTAAGGTTCATACTTCAAACTCACTGAGGGTAAGGAATTTTTGGGGGAAGGGGATATCAATTATTTTTTTCAGGTGAAACAAAGTAGAGAAAAAATCTTTAATTCATTTTTTTACACTCCATTTTTGTTTGGTATCCCCAGCGAATAGAGATTATAAAGAATGGACACTTCGTGTCGGCACCTTTGATGTAGCCGGACTGATTTCAATGACCTTCGAGCCAGCTAGAGCGTGAGATTCTGCTTTCTCCCTAGAGTTGGCGCTGACATCACACCAGCTAGCAGTCGACACAGTGGAAATATAACACATATAATTAATACATCTAGGTACATTATGTACTCAAATAAAATAAATTGGATCCATAAAATAATAAATCCGTCATTAACTTTATAATGAGAGTTGAGACGTTGACCCCAACAACAATTAAAATATGTAATGATTTGATAGCGCTGAAAATGGAAAAACAAAACTCTTACGAGAAGTAAAACCATATACCTATATTATATTATATACAAATATTAAACGAATTCGATACTTAATTTTATATTATTTTATAATATAATGTATTATATCTGAAATATAAAATATTATTATTACAACTAGTTTGTCACTGAGAAATAAGGAAAAGCTGTTAACTTGAATTTAATTGAAGCAAAGCGTTACTGGATTATGCAATAAGGTAGGCGATGTTTGGATCCTGTGTCTCAACTCTATTCTCAATTATTATCGTAGCCTATGCTCGATTACACTAACCTCTAGCGCTTGAAAGTGGAACTAGCCGCTGGTGCACAGAGAAACAAAACACAGGAAAATTCGCTCAGTGTCCATTCTTTATAATCCCTATTCGCTGGTATCCCTTTATACACTTTTTTTTTCTTTTTTTTTTTTTTAGAAAATGTTCTCTTTCTTCACTTAAACTGTACTGAAACCATTTTTAGACATCAATCATGACACACTATACAGAAGCTTCAATAAAATATGAACAGTTTTATTTTGTTAATATTGAGAAGCTATTAGTTAGTTATTTGTGCAAATCTAGCTTTCAGGTAAAGCTCCCCATAAAGCAGACTTGAATAAATTCAAGAGAAAAATTGTTCCAGGGCCAGGTAACGATACCAGGACCTTTGGCTTAGCGCACCAATGGTCTACCGACTGAGCTACCCAGAAACTTCACCCGACACCATCTCAATTTTTCCCTTTATATCCACATAACTCGAATGGGCTGATTCCAATAAAGATTCTGCAAATTTCTTTTATTTTAAATGCATAGCGTGGCCCACCGAAGTGGTGTGCAACTTGAAAATGGGTCACAGTCCTGCCATCTATCCGCAATATGCGGAACCCGAATCACGCAAGTGAAGTGGGTAGGCAATGGACGGACACACACACTTTTTTTTTATTTATAATTATATACGAGGGTCATTTCATAAGTCATGGCAACTGTATTACATCAGCCAATAAAGCTGCAGGAATAGAAATTCACTATATTGAAGGTCACTGGAAATGTGCTTCACAATGGTTCCAGGTACAGGAGGCAATTGGTAAGGGAAATTGAAAAATGCGTATAAATAGAAATCATTGTTTTATATGCACAAAAGGAAACAAAGTACATTACTCACAGCTAACACATTTAAAAATAATCCCCCAAGACTTCCACACATCTTTGCCAACAATGATGCAGGTGCTGAATACCATTGGCTGTGTGTGATATGTCTATGTGTAGCTACCACCTCTCGTCGAAACGCTGTTAAGATGTCCTCAATGTTTGCAAACCACTTCCCATGCAGTGGCTTCTTCAATTGCGGAATGAGATCAAATTCGCATGGGCTGAGATCAGGCGAGTAGGGAGGATGTTCCAACGCACTATCACTCAATGCTTCTCCTAGCTCAGAATGACACTGTTGAGCATTTCTGCCACGAAGAACTGCAATTTTCACGTATGACTGCTGTTCAACTTTACTTACATCCATCTGGAGCACAGCCTCTAGCATACTAACTTTTGCGTGTGCTGTCGACTAGCCACCAATGCACACAGACGCAATCTGGTTGTGGCATCCCGTACTGTGTACAACAGGTTTTCAAACGGATATACTGAACTAACCACATTTTCGGTTATTGGAAAGATATATCATAGTTGCCATCAGTGGCGTAGCGTCAATGTAAGCTAAAAAGCTCAGCTTCCCCAGTTAATAATAATTTTATAACAAACCTGCAGTCTATGGACAAAATTATTTATTAATTTTAATACAATTTATATTTAGGCGTTAAATATTGTGATGCGGCAGCTCAGGATGATTTGTGATGCAGCAGTAAACATGAAGCCTGCAACACACCAGCTTACAATCCTCTCATTCTTCTGTGTAACCCACCCCGCAGATTTTCTATCTCTTTCTAACAAAACTACCTTGGGCGCAAGGCTCGCAAGAAGCTAGCTTTAACATTGAAAAGAATTTAGTTTCCGAGTTATCCCTTTCGTGAGTTGTGTTTAGTTGAAGTGTTTAGTGTCCATTGTGACTGATGTAATAAATAATTCAGTGAAATAACTGTTGCTGACACTAATTTACTTGAATTTTTAGGACAATTCTATTATCAAGACTGACTTATGAACAAAAGTGTGATTTAAAAAACAAATGACCGACTCCCTTGCTGTCAATGAAGGACACATCCAAGACAGACGCATACTTATGTAATTACTAATACTGTATTTATTGACCGTTAATATTGTGATTTCTCTAAATATGACAGAGAGTGAACTAGTGTTAAATTATATGTATAGGTGTCAATTTGTTAGAGATATGTGTAAACCATGAAATCATAATTTACTACGTACTATTTGAGGTCATGTCTTATTGGTGTTACTTACGAGGTTCCAACCAATCTTCGGACTGCTGACTTGACATTGATTACTATTTATTTTAAGACTATATTTTTGCAATACGTTTTCTCATATTGCATGAAAGACAATTTGAGTTAGCTTCCCTGCTCAAAATTTTATGCTACGCCACTGGTTGCCATGACTTATAAATGACCCTGGTATCTTTGTCTTCAAACTATTTACACTGTGTTTTATTAATCTTATTACAGGATTTGGAATAAGCAGCAGCCTCTGGGATAAAATCTTCGGAACAGAAATAATTCTTCGAAAACTGAGCAGAGCACTCAAGTGGTGATACGAGTACCTTCCTCAATGTACAGTGTTTGAACATTATATGTAGTGTGTCATATTTATCATCTAAAACAATCGAACAAACATGAATATTATTACCGTACTACAGTACACTAACTGAGACTTCATAAATGTTGAGTTACATGAAGAATAAATGTTACAAGATGACGTTAAGAACGTTGATTTAATGTCATTCCTACATGCATTAGGGCCATGCTACAGGAACAACGTTAAAAAATTACAGTGTTACTATAAATGATCTTTCCGATTACAAACTTGAATAACTATCGTTAGGAGACACTTAGAAACATGGTATTGTTATCAATGGAAAGAGAAACTCAAATATTTTTTGTTATGTTGGTGAACCTGTCGCATATTTATTAATTTCGTTGCTAGGAGACGATATAACAGAAAAATGGCTGCAAACGAAGACAGGAGGGCATTTTGTCTGCTAGATTTTCACATATCCCAGTCTGTTGTCACTGTACAACGCAGTTTTAGAAGAAAATTGGTGTTGAACCACCCAGTGGGCCCAGTATCCGTAAGTGGTACGCTGACTTCAAAACGAGGGGATGCATCTGTAAGCGGAAGTCAACCGGTCGTCCATAAGTAAGTGAGGCAAATGTGGAACGTGTGAGAGAGAGTTTCACACGAAGTCCACAGAAATCCACCGTAAAAGCCAGTAGATGGATTGGACGTGCTGGCCGTGAAGATTTAGAATGTTTGCATTGGCCTCCACGTTCCCCTGACCTCACTCCTTGTGATTTTTTTTTCTGTGGGGTTTTATAAAACAACAAGTGTATCAACCACCATTACCACCTACCATTGAGGGTCTTCGTGTCCGCATCACAGAGGCCATTGCACTGGTGGATTGGTGGATGGTCCAATGCTACAACGTGTATGGCAGGAAATTGACTACAGACTTGATGTGTGTCGTGCGACACAAGGAGCTCACATTGAGCACATGTGACTTACTTACGGTTGTGAACCAAATGTTTCTCTATTTCATGTTTTCCAGTGAAAATTTAAAAAAAGTTTTTGGAGTTTCTGTTTCTGTTGATACCAACTTCATGTTTTCTAATCTTTGCTGGTCTAAGAGTAGCACATGTGATTTAACCGAATGGATAACAAAAAAATATTTGAGTTTCTCTTTCCATTGATACCAATATCATGTTTCTAAGTGTCTCCTAACGATAGTTATTCAAGTTTGTAATCAGAAAGATCATTTATAGTAACAATGTATATAACTGACGATAAGTGCAATTTGCAGTAACTTACATAGCAATGGAAACGAATTCAATGTTCCTCAGATGAGAGTGTGAAAAAAAGTTTTTATTTAATTTTATCACATGTCTAACTTCAGTGTCAAATTAAAATTAGTGAAAGAAAGAACTTCGAAAAATAGTGATTGTAGGCCTATACTTTTTTGAAGATTCAGGAAAACCAAGATCAGTCAGGATTGCCTGCTGTGAAGAGAAAACCTCAAACTACCTGAAAGTGAGTCCATCCAGTGGCGAAGGCATTTCCTCAGGTATGATGAAAGAGCTTTCGTCACAAAAAAAAAAAGTATCATGTTGCTGTATTACAGAATTACTTGACTCAGGAACAGTGATGAAGATAAACTGTGATTCAAACAACCTGCAGAATGTGCCCTGAAAACAATGTACTGTTTGTACTGGAATACAAATGCAAAAGAGAGTATTATAATAATAGTTAAAAAAGTGACAATTGTGTTAAAGTATCAAATACTTCGGACTATGTATGCTTCAGTCACATCTGGATCTGTAATTGTATAGAGTTATCCAAAACAAATCATCATGTTTCATACAATTAATTTCTATTTGGAGGTTTAATACGAAGAGTATTTCTTCTGTATTTGAGTTCACAACCACATTTGATTATCGTACTACCTGAGTTTCAAGAACGAACAAGATTGTTTTCCAAGTTGAGACTCAGATCAGATTAGATTAGATTAGATTAGATTGCCAGACTTGGGGTAGGGATGCCAGCCTATTTGTTTCTTGATACGGGATACTTTTAACGCATTTCTGCAACTCCTCAACTTATGACCTTGATACAGTTGTCATTCAGGACTTTCGCAACAATACTAGGTAGTCAATGCAGTATCAATACCCTACAGTATTCTTGAACCTCACTATATTTTTATACTAGCCGTACCCGTGCGCTCCGCTGCACCCGTTAGAAATAAATATAAAGTAATTACATAATTAAAATAGGACGTTTGATCCAGGGAACATTCGTGTTTGATAGAAGGATAAATCGTTTATTATGTTACTTAATTTAAATTGTATTTAAAAAATTAAAATGCGATCATTTTTATCCAGAGACCACTCATTTGATCATAAAAATTATTTTAGGAAATACAGGAAACGAATGTACAGAATAGCCTATCAAGTTTTCTGTGCATAACAAGCTATTTTAATCTTACCTGTCCTCGATTCACTCAGAAGTTACTGTAATAACATTATAGCATTATGTCCATCTAGAGAAACTACACTTTCCAATGGTGAAATAATAATTAATTATACAAATCGGTTAATTTAGCTTAAGATATTACTTCATACAAACACAGAAACATTCTCTGTAGGCTATCTCTCATAGCTTTCGATTGTTGTTGTCCAAGGCCCCGTATAGACTAAGTCATTTGTTTTTTATTTCATTACACCACCTTAGACGGTGTTGTTATTGTAATTTTGAAACTCATTTATCTCATTAAATATCAGTCCTATGAAAATTTTGCATGGAATAAAATTTATCGGAAATTATTTTTAAAGAAACTTTTATTATGTAATATTTTTCATGAAAATTAATAATAAGGGAGATATTTCGATTTAATTCAAGTCCCCTTACAACCCCCCTTTTAAATAATGTATTTTGAATGCCATATAGCCTAAAATCTAAGTTATAACGAACTTAATTTATATTCCAATTTTCATCGAAATCCGTTCAGCCATTATCGCGTGAAAGGGTAACAAACATCCAGACAGACAGACAGACATACAAACAAAAATTTCAAAAAAGCGATTTTCGATTTCAGGGTGGTTAATTATATATGTTAGGACCAATTATTTTTGGAAAATCGAAAATTATCAGAACAATTTCGGCTACAGATTTATTATTAGTATAGATTAGAACATACAAAGTATCAATTTAAGGAATGGGGGATATTTTACTGAATAGTTTTAACAACGTTATTACAATCTTTATTCTTGAATACACTCTTTTAACACTTATATAATCATTGATGTACTGTTAAGTTATTTCGATAAAAAAATGACTTCAGTGTCTTAACATTGTAAATTTTTGGTGTTATGCTACCTGATTAAGGCCCAGTTGTATGATTGCAGAATGAATCTTGGAATAGCTATTTCTGGAGCTGCCTAACTATAGAATAAATGGAGTATTATGTTGTATGACGTTTGTTTGTCCCAAGGTTATTTATTTCACAATTAGCCGAATTGGAATAGAGGTTGGCAATATTTTAGATTGTGTTTTGTTTATGAAGTACATTCAGAATATCAGCAATTTATTGTTGAAATTTATTTTCTGAACACATCACTATTTTGTCTACGAATTTTATTATAAAGAAATGAGTAAATCACAATAAATTACAAATCAAAATTAAACTAGTTGTTATAGTGAATGACTATAAGAACATGCTACAAAACAAAAACTGATGCCATAACTTTTAAACAAAAGACAAGAGCATGTGAGTCTATAGCTAGGTTATACCACAGTCTAGTATATACAGTCACGAAGCTTGAGGGTACTAGGAACAATAGACTGTGCTGGTACTGTTTCACATTGAATGTGATGAGGCAATAGTAGCGATCCTAGTGGTTAGCAACTGTCCATGGATGCATATTCCCTACGTATTGAGCTTCGTGTCTGCATATACTAGACTGTATAATGCAGAACGTAATACTGATATTATAATATTACCCTATGAATTTGCTTAAAATTTAATTTTAATTATTTAAAAAACTACATTTTCTTTATAATGATGAAATTTTGAACTATTTTTTCCTGTCTGTCATACGTTCCATAACATCATTGATTAATTAAGCAGTGTTCATTTTTAGACTGAATCTTGTCAGAAATTCTTCATCGCCATACTCATTTAATAGATTATAGTCTATGCCCACCTAATCACTAGTAGCATTTCTTTAGTTTTTGGATAACTCTATATAATACAATAATTGTGACATAACATGGCTGTGGTTCTTATAAGTGAATAGTTAATTTTCCCACAGATTTATACTTCTGAAACACATTTAACCATTAAATTTATGTAATAACAGTGGCTAGTCACGTTAAGTATTAATTAAAAGTCCAAAGAAAGAAACAGAATCCCACTGTCAACAGTTCTGGCACAGATGTTAATCCAAAAATCCACTATTTAATTATTTTCGGATTTTGTTAATATTGTAAAATTAGCACCATGTTTAAATGTATAAAAGAATATTTTGTGTATCTACTAGTTTTAATAAAATGTGATTTTTCATTAAAAGTCATGTACAGTCGGACCATCAGATCTTTGCCCCCGTAAGATATGCGAACTGAACCCTAATTCATTTCTCTCCCTGCATTCCTATCTCTCTCCCTTCCTCTCCCCCACTACTCACAATTTTGAACCTTCTTCAGTTTATTTGCACTTGCAGTCCAGTGTTGTCAGCTCAACATGAATACTGTAGCACGGAGTGGCGAAAGAAATATTATTAAGCAAGTACGTAATAGTATTTTGCGATGAAGAGAAACAAACAGGTCAATATCTGTTTCCTCTAAATCAGGCAACGAAAAGAGCAGCTGCGATCACATGTGAGGCTTATTTTATTTCAATTTATTACGTATTAAAATTACTTACTTAACTAATACTAATATAATACAACATTTTTATGTAATTTATATAGGCAGGCCAGAGCGCCTAATGAAGAAAATCAGGAGAGGGAGTCTGTGCAGGAGATGAAAAGCTAGAGTCACCAGGGAGGAACAGATCAAGCGAACCTTTAATTCTTGTAGATGATATGGAACGATGTATTTTAAGAAGAAAGATACAAGAATTTTATACCATGCAGAAAGAAGTTCCGACTTTGAAGAAATTATTCAAGGTTGCGAGGGAACCATTTAAATTCCAAGGTGAAAAAGAAACGTTACGGAAGTAGCCAGATTTGTTATCAACTTGGGTGAAGACAGCAGCAGCAATAGTAGTGACTCAGATTCAGATATGTCCGGTATATGCCCTCTGTAATTTCAAGCATAATACAAGTCTTGGTCTTTTGTAAATATGTAAATTATTTTCCTAAGAATAAATTAGAACTCCTGCACATTATCAGTATGTTATGTTATATAGTATGTAAATATGTAAATAAGATCATAGTACAGACGTGGACAAATTATTAACAAAATGGACGATTTTTATGATAATTCTGTTTACAAAATTTGACTTTTCAATTTAGACTACATTTGACAATTTTGGATATTTCCATCATTACAGTAGACAGAAATATGCAAAAATGTCAACTGTAGTTTAAATTGAAGAGTCAAGTTTTGTAAAAATATATAATAAAAGTCTTCAATTTTGCTAATAATTTGTAAATTAGCAAAATTGTCAACTGCATTGAAGAGTCAAATTTTGTAAAAATATGAAACAAAAATCTTCAGTTTTGCTAATAATTTCGAAATATCCAAAATGTCAACTGTAGTACAAATTGAAGAATCGAATTTTGTAAAAATATACAACAAAAACCTTCAGTTTTGCTAATAATTTGTAAATATGCAAAAATATCAAATGTAGTCCAAATTGAGGAGTTAAATTTTGAAAAATATTCAATACAAATCTTCAATTTTGCTAATAATTTGGAAATACACAAAAATGTCAACTGTAGTCTAAATTGAAGAATCATATTTTGTAAAAATATATAATAAAAATCTTAAATTTTGCTAATAATTTGTCCACGTCTGTATGTATTAACTTCGCCATAGCCGGTCCTTAGCCCAGATGAAAAAGAAAGAGGTACATGACTATGTGTTCATTCATTCCTACAATTTTACAATTTTATTAGGCCTTCAAGATCACGTTCCAAACCTAACAAAATAAGATAATAAGGTGAAGAAAAAGTATTTATGACGAAAACATTTTTTTTTAAAAACGAAATAGATTCCCTTTACGTAAATTCCATTTAACCAACAAATATCCACTGTAATCATATAATTATCTCCAATTAATCGTAGAAGTCAATCAGCGTCATTGGATCTACTTAAATTAAATGTTGAGTAATAATTAATCTCACATTATTAATAAACAATATTCAAGAGACATGACACTGTTTGACGGAAGTTTGGCAACACCCCTACTCGGCAAGGTTCGTGGCCTGCTCTTTGGCGTGGTGGGAGGAAAGCGGGTGGAATGGAGTGAGCAGAGGCGTTAACTTTTCCAAGAACGACGACAGCGCTGAAGGGGCACAGATCCAATGGTCCGACAATACATGAATCTGCCATGACCCATACAACACATTTGAAGAAAACCTATAAAGTTCCGCACAGTTTATCTGTAAGAACAGAAAAATGTAATGCTTACCAAATTCCTTACAACATTAGCACTTAGAAAATCTCACGAAATTACTACATCCTAATATAATAAAAAGAAAGGAAAAAGGTATCCCCTTTACATGCCATGAAGGCACTTGGGGGAGGGAGGGGCATGGAGGTGGTGTGGTCGGCACCACGCTCCGACCGCCTTTTACCCCCGGGAAAGACCCGGTACTCAATTTTATAGGAGACTGTGTGAACCTTGGAGCCATTCTGGAAGTTTGGCAGTAAGCAAATCCCGTCACCACCCGGGATCGAACCCTGGACCTTCCAGTCCGTAGCAAGTTGGTCTACCAACTGAGCTACCTGACAGCCTCCTAATAGGCCTATAATATCATAACAAAATTTAGTGATTCTCCAGAACTTCAATGTTCAGTAACACTAAAGACTAGAGCAAAAGATCGAGAAAACGCAGGTAAAATATGAGGCATTCAGAGCCAAAGTGGATCAAGTCCATGAGACGTAGTTTTGAGATAATAAGACTTAAAGTTAACTTGCTCTAATGGATTATCTAATTTGGCTAGCAATAATTTTATTGCTCCATTCTCAAATTCTAGATTTATAAAATGAAGAGTCCACTGCAAGAATGATGGAGGTCATTTGGAATACATTTTGCAGGAGAAGCAATTGCAAGTTTGAAATGCTTAGCGCTCAAAGCTTAACTGTGATTTTCCGATCATTACTGGACAATGACTATCAGTGTTAATGCCATATAACTCTGTATGTACATTGTAGACTATATGTCTTAAGCTATGCATTGACAGTCTTGCTTCATTTTCGACAAGAAAGTGACATCCATCATTCTTGCAGTGGACTCTTCAAGTATAAACAACTGTGATGTTAATTGATGCAACCTTTGGTGACTTGATCCACTATGACTCAGGACATTGTGAACAAATAATCTGAGCTGAAAGTGACTGGTGTCACTACCGGCGAATGTTTGGAGTTAAGACTTGATCCATTACTGCTTGGAAAAGATCCAATTTCAGTTAATCAGAAAATGAATTAAACTCAATTTATGAAAATTTGTGACTTGACCCACTTTAGCTCTGAACGTCTCATATAACAGATTATTCTCTGCAATGTGACAAGAAACTAGCACAGATATACTGTGATGTACATAATCTGTTCTTTCAATAGGACCATATGAAAACAATTTTGGTAGAGAAATTACAGCAACAGGAATAGCCATTAACAACATTCTCTAAATATTTACCATAACAAAGAAGTTGTAATACTGATACCCTTCCACACGATAAATGGGACTGTCGTCTGATTTGTGTTACATTATTTCATGATCAAATGGAAGTGAGAGATGGAATAACTTTACAAATATCCACTAAGAAACATTTCAAGAAAATTATAAATTACATTCTATCTCGACAGTTCATACTATATCCGGCAGAGGACTCTCAGGAAGCATATCCCTGCTGCCAATATCTGGAAAGATAAATAAGTTTTCATAAGAGGGAGAATCTGTGATAGGTTAGGTTTGGTTTTTTTCAGGCTTTTGATATGCTTGAATATACACTTTAGTAGACAGAAACATTTAATGTCGACCATAGCATAGAAGGAAGATTTACCCTCGACCATACTGAAAAAAGAAATGCTTTCGTAAGCTTAGTGCAATATCACTGTGTGTGCAAATGTCGAGAAAATCGGGTATATAAGAGATTATTAGTAGTAGAGTTTAAGAAGGGTGCGTCAGCTACTATGGCTATTTGCGTCCTTATCTAAAATTCTTAATATAACAAAGACATAAATTATATAATAATCAGAGTGCTAAAAGAACTAAAAAGCGTTGTCACGGTAAAACGAGGTACACAAATGCATTATACATAAGGTGATTTCTACAGAATCATAAAAGTGAGCAATTCTACCACACTAGGTGGTATCCAAAACGAACAAATAAAACAATAAAACTAAGACCACCAGAGATAAATTGTGAATCATATATTAAAAACAATAAAATTTCATAAAATATTCGGATGTACGAAGTCCGAAATGTCAACAATGTAAAATCAAATATAAAACAAACGTAACCTCCGGATGTAAAAGGGTCCGGAGGATAAGTAAAAACGGGTCAATAAAAACTAAATCACCTTATCCAATCCTGTAGTCGATAAAAATCTCAGAACTACAATTAAAATCATTTCCAAGAGCTTCACATAGTGTCGGCCGAATTCCATACTGCCAGCAGACATGGTCATATTTTCTGCATTGCAATAGAAAATGTTCCACCTTAAGTGGAACACAGCACATATCACACTCCGGCTGAGGCTCGCCACATAGCAGATGGCCATGTGTCAGATGACAGTGGCCAATCCTCAACCGGGTGAGTAAAACCTCCGTGTCGTGACGCTCTTGTGGACGAATCCCAAACTCGAACAGTATTTTTTATATTTCGTAATTTGTTTCCCTCTTGTGCAGACCATTCTCCTTCCCATTGTCACCATATTTTATATTTCAAGTAGTTTCGAATGTCCTGCCACCTCTCGCGCCAATATACTAGAGAACCATTCAGTGCGCCAGCCCTGGCTGCAGCATCCGCGGCCTCATTTCCTGGAATCCCTACATGACCAAGAATCCACACTACTCCAATCTCATAATCAGAGCTAAGGAGAGTGTGGAACAGCTCCTGAGTTCTTAAGACAAGCGGATCATCACAATTAAAAGACTGCAAGGACTGGATGGCACTTAAAGAGTCGGAACAGATAAAGAATCTGCCCCGAGATTGCCTAATTAAAAACAACAAGGGTATATAAGAGAGGTTAGGTATTTGTTTGGGTTGGGTTGGGTAGGCTAATAGCTTTCGCAGTGATCACATCACATCTGTAGAGAGGTGTGTTACAATTCTGAAGTTATCTTCAATGATTTAAGTACAGTAGAACCTCTATTATCCATGGTAATGAAGGGGGTGGACTGGACGGTTAATCGAAAAAATCGGATAATCCGTACCATAAAATATTTTCATAAATTAAGCGCATAATACTTGGTTTCATAATTTGAAATTTCTACCATACATATCGGTCAGCGCGTCTGGCTGCAAAACCATATGGCCCATGTTCGAATCCCGGTTGGGGCAAGTTACCTGGTTGAGGTTTTTTCCGGGGTTTTCCCTCAATCCAATACGAGCAAATGCTGGGTAACTTTCGGTGCTGGACCCCGAATCATTTCACCGGCATTATCATCTTCATCTCATTCAGACGCTAAATAACCTAGATGTTTTGCAGTGTAGGCTTTCACGGCCGGAGTCTATAGATGTAGATTCATTTTCCGGGCTGAGAGGCCGTGGTCTATTAGTTGGTTTTATACCAGACGTTTCGTCTGCAACTGCGGCAGACATCTTCAGTGGAGTGGTATCCGAGGTCGCAAGACTCTTCTCGGCGTACCTGAGGCAACTGATCCTGTGTCTGGTTGTGCGGGTGTATTTATAGTGCGGCTCGCGGGCCGAGGCCTGTTGTCGCTGCGGTCCGCGCCGCTTTGTTCGCTGCTCCCGTTCTGGGTTCCGTCCTTTTGTTGTAGTGGCTTCTTATCTGTTCTGTTTAGGACCGGGTACCAACACTTGTTTAGCTTTACGCCTTCTTCCTTGCGATTAAAGTGTTGTTATGTTTATGCATTTCGATCGCTTCTCTATGTAGACGGGGGAAGAAGTGCGTCGTCGTGCTCAAGATGTCCGTGTCCTTGAATCTAATGTTGTGATCGCCCTCTTGATAGGCATGTGCTGCCACTGCCGATTTGTCGATCTGTCCTAGGCGGCAATTCCTATTATGTTCTGTCAGTGTCGTCCTGACGCTCCGCTGTGTAGTACCGATGTAGACCTTCCCGCACGAACACGGAATCCTGTAAACTCCGGCGGACAGCAGCTTATCTCGTTTGTCCTTGGATGACCTCAGCACTATAAATACGCTCGCACAACCAGACACAGGATCAGTTGCCTCAGGTACGCCGAGAAGAGTCTTGCGACCTCGGATACCACTCCACTGAAGATGTCTGCCGCAGTTGCAGACGAAACGTCTGGTATAAAACCAACTAATAGACCACGGCCTCTCAGCCCGGAAAATGAATCTAAACCTAGATGTTGATACAGCGTCATAAAATAACCCAATAAAATAAAAAAAATAAATTTCTACCATACTGCAACTATTGGTGCCTTCATACTACACAGTATACATTGTTATGCTGGTTATAAATAATGAAAACAGTGAAATACAATAATATGTACTGCTTTGTTTTATTCTATTAAATTGCGCATATTTCTAATGCCAATCTTGTATTCTGATGCACTATGAGCCACAGTTTTTCCTTTCCCAAACAGCTCAACGTGTTTTTTGGACATTTTGCACAGAATGACTAAATGATGCATAGGTTTGCAGTTGTGTGAAAGTTCTTGGGGTCATTTCTTTCAAAGCTCATAGTGATTATTTTACAAGTTGCAAAAACTTCCTCCCAAAAGTGTTTCCACTGCCGGTACTGGTAGCATTCCTACTACATACTGTGTAACGGTAAAAGCTGGTAATAACTTTTCGTAGAAAAAATGCGTGAGACAGTCGGATAATCCACCAATCAGTTAATAGGGTGACGGATAATCGAGGTTCTACTGTACGTTTTTCCTCCTCATGTGGTGTGGAAGGATATGTAATTTTAACATCCTCACTCATCCTTCACTGTTGCTACCTCTCGTCACTGGAACTCTCTGCCGCCTGAAGTCAAGGGCTGCCGAACATTGAAATCTTTCAAATCCAAGTTAGAAAATTATCTTATGACGAGTTGCCAAACTAACTTACTATTATGACAAGTGTTGTATTGCATGTTTCCACGTATTCACATTTTTTTTATGTTCTAATGATATTCAACTTATTTTATATTTTTGTTTTCATATTTTCCGATAATGTTATATCTCTAATGTGATAAGTTGAGCTATATATAATCTTAATTTTCCTTATTGTGTGTACTTAGAAATATTGTATTCACTGTATACTTTGTACTGCACTATTTTATTACTACTATTAGTATTATTATTATTATTATCATTATTACTATTCTTTATTATTATTATTATTATTATTATTATTATTATTATTATTATTATTATTATTATTATTATTATTATTATGAATAATTGTCTTTTTTTTTGTATGCCTCATTTATTTTGACCTGCTGTTCACATATTATTATGCTTTTTCTTTCTTTCTGTATGTTATATATTATGTCTGATTTCTTCTTATTTGTTGTTTATTTTTTATTATTATTATTATCTTATTCAGTTTTGTGTGTAAAATTGTAGTGTAATTTGTTAATTTGTAGTGTTTTTGCAACGCAGTCTTTACTCCTGGTTGAGTGTTAGAGAAGGCCGTATGGCCTTAACTCTGCCAGGTTAAATAAATCATTATTATTATTATTATTATTATTATTATTATTATTATTATTATTATTATTATTATTAAAAACTTCAATACAGATCATTTCCAATTTCTATCCAAGGACACTTTCAGTTGTAGTAGATTAAGTGCCAGTTTAAATAATCTTTATTCCTAGGTACATTTCTAAAATATAACTTAATATAAGTCACTCAATGTAGTTTCAATTTTTCAATAATCTTCAGACTAAGGCAGTTCATTGTGGCAACCAGGGCTTTTAATAACACATCCTATTCATCAGTCAAGTTAGGTAAGGATGCCTTGAAATGATAAACTAGCTTAAAAGGGCCAATAAACTGAGATGAGGTCCACAAAAAAGTTTCACTATTACTTGGATTACCATGACAACATTAAGTAAGAATTCCTTCTTCTCTTTTTTTTTTTTTTTTAAGTGGTAGATCTAGAAAGTGATCAGCTGAAGTCAGAACAGGTCTAATGATCTAATTCGTGAACGAAGATGATGATTATGATGACGATTTTTTAAAGCAGCCTACCAAAATTTTGGAAGAAAGTTAGTTTTAAATAAAATATCAAACATTTCCATGTGGTATCTCAACACGTTTCAGTGTGTGATGAAATATTTTATTGGATAGTCAGTTAACTTATAGACACATGTGAAGTTGGTAGTATTTCTTACAAAGTAAAAAGTAATTTTTGATTGTGGAAAATATACAAACGCGATATTTTAAATACTGTAAAAAATTGTACAACATTGTAAAAATTGTAGAAAATTACTAAATTGTAAAACTATAAAAATTTGTAAAAATTGTAATTGTAATATTGTAAAATGTTGACATGTTCCATATCTTAAAGCTTCATTGCTCATGTAAGGTCTATGGAATAAAATAAATGAATGAATGAATGAATTCAAGAGACACTACTATGTTAGGTGAAAAGATGAGGACAAGAAAGATTCTGTATTTTAACATCTAGAATCTATATGAGGTTCAATCACTATAACCAGTATGTCTTTTCAAGTGATTATTATTACATTATTTCGTGATTGTACAGTCATTCATATAATATTGTTTTAATTATCTCACATAATGCAATTCACTATATTTTATTATGTTGCTTTTTACGTACGTCTTTATGCTTAAAGCATTACCATATGCCATACATGGGCACAATTTTCGGTTACGTGAGGCACTCGATTTGAAATAGTTTGTTTACTAGGAGAGGAGACTGCAGAGTAGGATGGGAAATATAAACTGCTGTGACCTGCGTCACCTTATCGTAATCGCTAAGGCGGTCAGTGGCGAATTATTAGGAAAGCGCTTGGTTAACGTGAGAGACTCGAAAACTTTTATTCAATTTGGCAAATTAATTCGGCAGCTTTAATCATAAACCTCTTTACTGTTTCTCCATCACTGAATTGATTTAAATCACAGGCGAGAAATTGCGTAACTAGCCAATAATATTCCATCACGTTGTCTACGTTCATTTTCTTGAATATTCTGGCGTTTATCGAGATTACTTAATAGATTTGCACGTTCTCGACCTAAAATAACTTCAGAAAATCATATTTCGTTTTCTACTCACATTTAATATTCTTTTAATAAATTTCTTTTGGAAATAATACGTACAAACAACATTTAATTCCTCGTACCTTTTAATGCAGCGTGTTTAAGGTATAATGTCGTATTTAGTATACTATGCAAATGTTAAGATCATAAATTTTCTTCGGAATAGTACGAAAAATAACATTTAATTTGTCTTACCTTCTAATTCAGCATGTTCTTTATGACATAAGGAGTAATGTCGTTGTATATTAAATTTATTAATGCCTAATACGATTTTCGAGCATAACATACATCGTATGTTCTCCCCTTCTAAACAGCAAAAAAACTCTTCCTCCCATTTCTCATGAAATAATCGTTTTCTAACGCGTACACACTGCTTTGATAATGCCATTATGCCACCACTGATATTGCTTATGAAACTGATATAGAACCTGCCGACGCCTAGGAGCTGCGTGAGGGAGGGACGGGGACTGTGAAGATGATGTCACTCAGGGCGATAAGCTCTGTGAAGGTCAGTGAGGCATTATTTCTCAAGTGAGGCACGATGCCCAAGTATGCCATATGCTAATCAGACCTGAAGATGCCATTTAATTGGCGAAAGCGCTAGTCATATTTGATTGTGAAATGACCTAATGTAATTTCTTGTATTATTTATTAGGTTAAAAAGACAGTTATTTGAAGGATTATTATACTTATTTCATTTATATGCTAACTTGTCGGATCAATATGCCTCTTAAATCATGTCTGTAATAGTTTGAAATCCTTCACTTATCATAACTCCCTCAGGAGCAGTTGCAATAAAACTGAAATTAATTTATATCTGTACTCTTTAAGGCTTTCCCCTTTATTATATTTGTTATAAACAGAAAACTACCTCTAATACACGTCATAAATATCCGAAGGATGTAAGAGGTGAATGCTATCGTACAATTAGTTCAGATGCAGACCTGAATGACAGTGGCAGCTTGTGAAAAATAAAACTCAGGTTTGCACTACTGCTGTATACATCTGGCATACAGCTCAAACATTTATTTTGAATTATTTTAGAGGTCGATTAAAAATTATATTTGATTCAACGCGTTTCTTTACTGTGCTGTCTATACTAGAAACAAACTTAAGTTTCAATAAAACATCAGAATTTTGAGAGGATTCATCTTCACCATGTCCTCACATAGTTAGTCACTAAATGTGACGCAATCAATCATTCTAGAAAGCAAATTACTATTCATTTCTACTTGTTGGTGTGTTTCACCTTTTCTTTGCCATAGGCACGGCTTAAGGGGAGAGGATGGTATTTTTTTAAACTTTTTTCCTATTTGGTGTAAAATATTAATTTTTTGTATGTAGAGAGCTCATAGCTGTGGCAACTCAACCAAATAAAAATATTTTGAAAAAAAAAAAAAATTATTTGGGGGCCCAAATTTGAAAAAAATATACCCAATGCAGGATTGTACTAAAACAGATATATCTAAACCGGTTTTAAAGATAGATTCAAACAGTTTCTTGCAATGTATTTGCAAAAGCATGTTCTACAAACTGTCTGTAACAGAATTCTGATATTAGTCCCTACGTTTGTAAAATAAACAATTAAAATTTAATAACAATTTTCTAATTTCCTTTCTTGCAAACAAACGGACATATTTTTAAAATGAAATCAATTAACAAAATTCTGTTACAGAGAAAAGTTTCCTAATAGTCCAAAGAATGTGTGTTCTAAAATTCATGCATGTATCTTTAATAGTTCAGAAATTATATCCATTTTTGTCTGGCAATGTAGCAAAAAAAATGAAGTTACTGGAAATCAATAAAAGCGGGCGTGTGATTTAAAAATCCATAGCGCAGGAAGTTTCAAAATGACGTCTCAACATCCGATAAGGGCACAAATACCCACAAAATGTTGTGCAATGCATTCCACACATATCAAAGGGTATTTTAAAGAAAAAACATTTTTTTTTTAATTTAATTTACCGGAAACAACAATAAAAGTGGGCGAGTGATTTAAAAATCCATAACGCAGGAAGTTTAAAAATGGCGACTCAACATCCGATAAGGGCACAAATACCCACAAAATGTTATGCTATGCATTCCACACATATCACAGAGTATTTTAAAGATTTTTTTGTCTTTGAAAATTTACTCATTTTTCACCAAAAAATACCATCCTCTCCCCTTAATAATGATACAATATTTATGCTACTGAGGGCAATGAGATCCAAAACACTGTTATGTTTTTTTATTAGTAAGTTACAAGATGTTGCATCAGCTAACTCCAAAGGGAACGCTTAAATGGTCTACACTCACTCAAGTTTGTGAATGGGTCAAAATATCCTGGTCCAAGGTCAGTGAGGACACTGTTGTGAAGTCTTTTTTGAACTGTGGTATCAGCAATGTCCTAGTTGGAAGTGAGAAGCATTTTCTCTATGAATCTGAAGATGATTTCTGTTTTGATGGCGAGTTCAATGGATCCAATGAAGAAGAAACTTCCAATGACAGCAGTGGGAGTGAATTTAAAGGTTTCTGAATAATTCTTAACATTAGTTATGTTTTTCTTTAAATCTGAGTTTTTCCTGGAAAATTTTTTTCAATTTTTGAGGTGCATATTATACACGAATACGATACTTCAGTGCAGAGAACTTTTCAAGTGCAAAGAGTATTTCATGTAACAGTAAAAGGTATCCCCATCACACGTCATGAAGGCACTTGGGGGGGCATGGAGGTAGAGCCCCATGCTTTCCATAACCTCGGCACTAGAATGAGGTGGTGTGGTCGGCACCATGCTCCGACTGCCTTTTACCCCCAGGAAAGACCCGGTACTCAATTTTATAGTAGGCTGAGTGAACCTTGGAGCCATTCTGGAAGTTTGGCAACGAGAAAAATCTCATGTACCGGTAAATAATAAAATAATAATGAAGTGTTAAGTAACGCTTTTCCTTACTATGTCCCCAAACTGCATTAATTGCAACTCAACGAAAACCACAGAAAAATAAATTCATCCCATAATTATAATATACGGTAGGAATAAATAATTAAATTAAAGTCGGTATAAAAGATTACTTCATCTAAAAATTACTATCTGGTAGAGAACAAATCCTTCTAAACAGTAGAATTCCAAATATACAATAAATCAATGACAAACAACTTACGTGGATCTGAATCTTCTGAAAGAAAAGTAAGAGACCAGAATAAAAAATACTCAACTAAATCAAATAATATGGTTTAATTATAATAAGTTATAAATTACACAAAAATAAAACAATTGATATTAGTTCTACAACATACACACCTAAAACCATATACAGAGAATTCGTCCACATGGCACACTTTCAGAATAATAATTCATGACGAAAATGAATGCATTTTTCAGGTTTAACTTCTGTCTACTGAAAGTGAAATATTACTAAATGCTGTTACAAAAATACAGATATTCAACATATATTTTAAGTGAGACCATACATACATCCTTTCGAAGAGAAACTGATTCCTAGTGAAAATGGAGTTTGATGAAATTGATATTTATGATCCATGTTGAATCTTTCGTACACTACTTTTAACACTTGAATATAAATAATTGATTAAATGGCGATCTTACTCGTGTTAATTATGTAAGCATGTGCGGCTTACAGCTGTTTCGGTGCTTCTTCACACCACCCTCAGAGCCTACTAGATCTCGGCGTCATCTCGAACTTCGCTGCCTGTTGTGTGGGTGCGTTTGATTGTTCGATTGTTGACATTTCAACACTTTTCAACAATCGAACGCACCCACACAACAGGCAGCGAAGTTCGAGATGACGCCGAGATCTAGTAGGCTCTGAGGATGGTGTGAAGAAGCACCGAAACAGCTGTAAGCCGCACATGTTACACAATTAACACGAGTAAGATCTCCATTTAATCAATTATTGATATTTATGGACAGTTCCTTCAGAAAAATTCACGATTCAACATCAAATTTGGTTAAAATCACAATCTTGTGAGAAAGTATCTGTCATTAACTAATGACCTGAAGAGAAGAAGGTGAAGAAAATAAGATTATGTTTAAATGTAAGTAAAGCAAAGTGGGGGAAAAAGAAAGGCATGAGTGAGTGAATGGTTATTTATCATTCCGACAACTTCCATGACTAACCACAAATGCTGAGCTCTCATGTAACACCAGATGGATGAATTCACTGCACAGCTGTGTTCTACCCAACCCTGACTACTGCGTTACCTTAGAGACTTCAGCTGGTGTCTGGTCTGCCAATGCTCTTCCTCACCATGCTCAACTGAGGGAAGGTGCTCTTGTTTGGTGGCGGATTCAGTTTCGAAGCCAAGTGAACAAATGCCTCATATAAGGACGTTCGATCCATCGCATTGACTTCGTAGTGTCGGATCTTCTCTCTGGCTGCCCAGTGCGCTGCTTTGCTTGCTGTATTCTCAAGATTCCCCACATCCATCGGCTTCATTCGGTTGCCAAGCACAATCACAGTCACCTGGATCATATTTCATGCGTCAACTGTCATGCAGATTCTTCATAAAAAGCATAATGTACAATCTTAAGGCGCGTCTCCACTATTAAATATTTAACAACAACATGTTAAATATAACATGTTTAATTTAACATGTATATGGACATTTCAAGTCTCAATTGACTTAACATGTTAACTATGTTGAATTTAACACTTTTAACATGTTGGCGTGTTTTCCAGTAGAAATGGAAAACATGTCAAGTCAATTCATTTGCTCGTGCAGCGTCGGTACTGTTCGGCAAAGTTCGTACAATTTCCATAGCAACAACTATAAGTTCCGATTTTGTGGCGCGTATCTTGATCATTTTTTATACTATCATTGGTCCTGTGTTAGCTGTAAGTTGTTCGAAGTAATGGAGTGGACGAAAGAAAATACATTAGAATAAAATTAATGCACTGATGGAAAGGCCTTGTTTGTGGGATGTGTCTGCAAAAGAATACACGGGCAAAACTAAGAAGGCCGACTGTTTTAGAGAACTGGAATTATTATTTAATTGTTCTCGAGTATACAATAGAGAGTTTTCGCACTCTCGTCGTACGCTAAACATTAATGCTATGTTGACGTCAGTAATGGTCGTATTTGGTGATGTATGTTAACGTTCGTAAAACTTCGGAAAGAATAATTATACGATATTACCCACTCCTTTAACATCTATCATGTCGTAGGTCCTATGATAATCAATCGCGCTGTAGTTTTTTTAATTGAGATGAAATGGCTGCTCTTAAATTGTGTATTTCTTTGATGTAACAGGAAGTATTTTTGCAGCACTATATTAAAATCGTGTTCTGACATTCTCAGCAAGTTTTTGAATCCAAATCGATACTGTATTCAACTTTAAGCTCGTTTAGAATGTATCCTGCATAGTGTCTTTTACTAAGATATTGCCGCATCCACATTCTCATTTTCTTCCTTTTCAAGGCCTTGTAACAAGCAATAGAGGCAACTACAAAAGTCAAATCATCATCCGAATCCATTCTCAAGGTTTGAAAATAAAACTCTATCTATATTAAAATCTCATAGACTGTTTATGGTGGCCTACTCAAAGAAAGTCAAGTTTAATATGTTTAACAGTGTGGACAAAGTGTTAAATGAAATTAGCATTAACATGTTCAATCAACATGCTGGAATGTTAATGGTAAACAATTTAACATTTAACATGATGTTGTTAAAAGTTTAATAATGGAGACGAGCCTTTAGAAACAATTGTTGGCATACCAGAGGTCTGCATCGGACGTTTTCGCTCGAGCGCCAAGTAGTTCATAGCATAATCCGATGATGGGTAAAATTGTCACGAACGATAAATCCTCGAACGGTATAAGCCGAGCGTTAGACATTCGTTCTTGTTACAGTGATGAACTGTGTAGTAACATCATAGATGTTTATCATTTCAAAACTTTGCAGTATTTAACTAACCTCTCCATGGTACAACTACAAAACTTGCTTTAAAATGTAATATAAATGTTGTATATAAATGTTTTTTTTTTTTTCCGCACAGGAGTGATTTTGTTTTTGCCACATCTGATAGATGTTATTGGATACAAATGCAATTATTATAAACAGAGAACACAGTCACGATAATGCAAGAACTGTATCAAGTTTTCTAGTAATAATAATAATAATAATAATAATAATAATAATAATAATAATAATAATAATAATAATAATCTCTAATAATTAGTGTGTCAATCTTTGCGTCTGTAACAGTTGTGCAGCATGATTATTCGTTGTATTATATTTTCTGTGACGTTATCTCTGTACTAATATTGTTATTAATCTACTGCTATATCAATAATATTTTATAAAATGTTTCTACATTGTCGCAGTATATAGGCGGAACACTATGTATGGACCTATCATATTATATATGTGGTAAATCAAATATTGAATAATTATTAATTAGAATAATAACTGTATATCAAAGTTTTTCATGCTATTTTATTTATAACTTCATGTTCCTGTTTTGGTACGTTCCATTGACTGTTCCATTAAACGTTTGTCATAAACGCAGAAAATAAAGCCTTATTTTTACCGTGTGAGCAAAACATATGTGTATCTTATCTGTCGCCTTCCATACAAGATAAGACATGTCGGTGAGATGACCTTGTACTGTGCTTCTATTTATTACGAGCGCATCACGACCGATCGTATCTCACTCGAGGGTGCGACACTCGACCGAGTTCAAGCGAGCGATTTAATTCCAATGCAGCAGTCTGTGGCATACAGATATTTTGTAAGTTCCAGAAAGGAGGCACTGCACATGATCAGAGGACAAGTGACCAGGTTCACAAATGAACCACTAGAGGTAATAATATTCGTTCTGTTTCGTTATATGTCGTCCCTAAACAGCTAGAACAAGGACCAGGGAAAATAATTTAGCGTAAATAAGTAGTGCAATAAAGACTGTAAATGAAACAAAAGAAAAAAAAAGAAGAAGAAAAAGAGAAAAACAAGATGATTTATTTCCACAACTAATGCAAAACGTGTCTCATTTAAACTAAATCAAGTTGATGTCCAATTTCATGATTCAAGTAAGTCCTGGAGTAATGCATCGGTTCATACAGAGTGCCTGCTTGTATTGTATTGTATTGTATTTATTAACATTCCATGGTATTCGTACATTGCTTTACAGCTAGAATATGGAACAAGTCAAAAAACTTAACACTATTATAAAGCCTTAATTTATAGTCACAGTCTAGATCAAATATATACAGACGAGATTTACAATATAGTCTACTAGTACAACACAAAGTTTTAGTATCAATTTCATGAAGCGTTATTGAATGTCATGAATTCACCTACAGAATAGAAGGCGTGAGAAATTAGGTACTTCTTTAATTTGGCCCTAAATAATTTTATGTTTTGAGTTTCATTTTTTATATCGATAGGGAGGCTATTAAAAATTTTTACTGCCATATAACGCACTCCTTTTTGATACCACGATAGACTTGCCGATGGAGTATGAAAGTCATTTTTTGACGTGTATTTATGCTATGAACTGTTGAATTAGTTACAAAGTTTTCACGATTACATACGAGGAAGATTATTAATGAAAAGATATACTGACAAGCCATGAGCATTATTTGTAGTTTTTTTTAAATAGTGCTACACGATTCCCTAGATTTGGCACCTACTATTATTCTAATTACTCTTTTTTGTAATAGAAATATACTGTTACTCTCTGTGGAATTTCCTCAGAATATTATTCTAAAACTCATTACCTAGTGGAAGTATGCAAAGTATATTGTTTTTAAGGTATTGATATTTACTATAGATCTAATAGCAAAACAAGCTGAATTTAGTTTGGGGGTAATTTCCCACGTAGCTGGTCAACTCTATGCCTCAAAGATGCCAGGCAGTGATAAATATCGGTGGGTTTGGACTACTTTGAGTAAATAAAATCATGTTATAAATCTTGATTACACAACTTTTAACACTATATCACTTCGGAAACCGTATTATGTGTCTTTCAGTGTTAAATTTTATATTACCTGGTTAACATATTTCGGCCTGTTATTAGCCATCTTCAGAACTGGTTGTTGCTGGTCTTGGTGCCTTTTGTTTTGTTTCCTATGGGGGTGTGTTTGTGTAGTGTAATGTGGAGTCAAAGAGTGCGTGTGTTCTGGAATTGAGTTGTGTGTTGAGAATTTAATTTGGGTGTGTTTTTGTGTGTCTGTATATTTCATATTGTTCTAGTGTGTTTAGTTTCTGGCTTTTTGGTTGGATGTGCAGTATTTCCATGTCTGTGTTGATGTCCCTGTAAGTGTGGTTAGCATTTGGGGATACAACTCCAACATAATAGACAACATAATACAAAAGACGAAACATAATCACAAAAAACATAAGAATACAACACAAATACAAGAACACAAAAAAAATACAACACACTAACATACGAAAACAAAAACATACACAAGATTGCAACCTCATTCAAGAAATTAAATTATAATATCGCGTACAGAACAAATAATACTCTACAAAAACATCTCAACACACAAACAACACAAACAAACAAATACAACCACATAGCCGTAAACAAACTAAAATGCAACACCTGCAACAACTTTTACATAGAACAGACAGGCAAATCATTTCAAACACGTTACAAAGAACACATCACAGCCATAACAAAATTACAAAACACCTCCACATATGCAGAACACATCACAAATGCCAACCAGACCTACAGAGACATCAACACAGACATGGAAATTCTACACATCCAACCAAAAAGCCAGAAACTAAACACACTAGAACAATATGAAATATACAGACACACAAAAACACATCCAAATGAAATTCTCAACACACAACTCAATTTCAGAACACACACACTCTTTGACTCCACATTACACTACACAAACACGCTCCCACAGGAAACAAAACAAAAGGCGCCAAGACCAGCATATACTTTCCATACTTCCACTCGGTAATGAGTTTTGGAATAATATTCTGGGGAAATTCTACAGATAGTAACAGTATATTTCTATTGCAAAAAAGAGCAATTAGAATAATAGTAGGTGCCAAATCTAGGGAATCGTGTAGGACTATTTTAAAAAAACTACAAATAATGCCCATGGCTTGTCAGTATATCTTTTCATTAATAATCTTCCTCATATGAATCGTGAAAACTTTGTAACTAATTCAACAGTTCATAGCATAAATACACGTCAAAAAATGACTTTCATACTCCATCGGCAAGTCTATCGTGCTATCAAAAAGGAGTGCGTTATATGGCAGTAAAAATTTTTAATAGCCTCCCTATCGATATAAAAAATGAAACTCAAAACATAAGATTATTTAGGGCCAAATTAAAGAAGTACCTAATTTCTCACGCCTTCTATTCTGTAAGTGAATTCATGACATTCAATAACACTTCATGAAATTGATACTAAAACTATGTGTTGTACTAGTAGACTATATTGTAAATCTCGTCTGTATATATTTCTTCTAGATTGTGACTATAAATTAAGACTTTATAATAGTATTAAGTTTTTTTACTTGTTCCATATTCTAGCTGTAAAGCAATGTACGAATACCATGGAATATTAATAAATACAATACAATACAATAAAGCAACAACCAGTTATGAAGATGATCAATAACAGGCCGAAACATGTTAACAAGTGAATATAAAATTTAACACGTGAAAGACACATAATACGTTTTCCGAAAATCATGTTGTTAAGACTTTGGAGTGGAATGCAGATGGTTTGACACTTGCAAATAACATTGTTTCTAATATTATTTGCCTTAAAAATGTTATAGATCTTTCGATTCCAAATCCATGTTACCTTTATTTATTGCAAACAAGAAAACTAGATTGTAGCTTACAGTTAATTTTAATATTTAAGGGCAATTTAAAATTCTACAAATCAAGTGAAAATATGGTCCGAACTTTTCATATTTTCTCAAACATGATTTAAAAATGGCTAAAATCTGAAATTCAGCAGTGAAAAGTGTCATACCTCTTTCTTGTCCCTGTTATGATCAATATCTTTCTTCACCATCACAAGAGCATCCAATGATTCAGGGCGGTCTGGATCATACACGAGGACGTACCCATCAGCTAAACCCAGATACTGGCGAGCTAGCTGACTCTGTTCCCTTCCGCCTCCTAGCCCTGCTGTATCATAAAAACGAACTTTTTCTCTCGTTCCTCTATCTGTCTCAATGGTGGCAACGTAAATGTCTTCTATTGTTGCGTGCAGTTCCTGCAAAAAGCAGAAAATCTATCAAAATATTTCCATTTCACTATGAAGAAATATATTGCCTCAAGCGCCATCACATTATTGATTTGACATTTAGTTTTGTGAACAGTTGCTAGATTTGTCATTGCAATACATTTACTGAATGATCCTTTGGGAACAGATTGTAAATCAATCGTGATTAATAATAATAATAATAATAATAATAATAATAATAATAATAATAATAATAATAATAATAATAATAATAATAATAATTTCATTATACAAATCACATAAATTAAAATGCTGTATCCTGCAAAATACTTTCACAATTTAAAGGTTAACTTGACTATAATAATTTCATTATGTAATTTTACATTACAAAATGTAATAAAGAACTTGATTTTAGAATAGTCAAGTATAACATCTGGGTTTTATTAACCTTTAAATTGACGAAGTATCTTGCAGGATACAGCATTTTAATTTATGTGATTTGTATCAAATTGCTCTTTAAAAAGTACTCCCAAGATTTTAAGGGGAGGCAGAGGTGAATATTTCAAAATCCACAAAATTTATCCGATTTGTTTGAAATTGATCATGGATACTAAGTATGTTATTAGTAATGGACATACCAAGTTTCAACTTTCTAAGTACAATAGTTCTGTAAATATTAATAATTTTATAAAACTTTATATCATTTGATATAAAATGCTCCATGCACCATATTGTAAGAAATTTTCAATATTTCTTTTTAATATTCTTAATATTTTTATTTCAATTAATATCACTCAATAAAAGAATTGTATTCCAATGGATACCATCCCATTGTGGAATCCTGGGAAACGAGAATGCGGATGCTTTAGCAAAGAAGGGCAGCACTGCTACTTACAGACCTGTTACTAAATCTACGTATTACTCTGTGAAAAGATTTATTAAATCTACATACTTAGACTTCAACAAACAAAATTTGATAACACAATCTCAAGGGAAAAAATGGAACTCTCTGCATCATAATCCACAGTTAATTCCTGATTTACCATGAAAATCGTCTGTAGCTACATTTAGATTGGCAACAGGCCATGATTGTTTGGCCAAACACCTGCACAGAATTGGAATATATCAGTCCCCTAATTGTCCATTGTGCAACTCAAACCAAGAAATGGATTCGGAACACGTCAAAATCTGTGCTTCATTGGCTGGCCATGATAATATCTTTGGAAAATATTGGAGTGCAAAAGGTCAAATGACTTTATTGTCAAACACCTGGCAATAGAAAACAACAACAACATATTTCTTTTTATTTATATGTTCAGAGAAGGTATATAAATAACAATAAGTATTAGTTTATTATGGGAATAATATAGTAATACAGTTATCTTGGTTTTAATTTCATACTTTTAAGGGCACAAAATCAAAAACTAGCATCAAAATAAAGATAATGAAAATGGAAAAAACCAAATTTTCATTTTTTCTTCAGTTTTGTTCGAAAATTTCACCTCTGCCTCCCCTTAAATATTTTTAGTAACATTCATATTAACAAGTCCTAGCTCAATGGTTAGAATATATGAGTAGACCATTGCCAAAAGCGGCTATATCCAAAAATTAAAATTAAAAAAGAAGAGAGAGAGATTTTGATATCTTTGAGTTCTTTTGCTCTTTGGTTACGAAATGAACATTTTAAAAATAAGAAACTAGTTACAAATCATATAAAATCGAGTAAGAATAGTGAGTCAAGTTGCAAGAGAAGTTAAATCCCTACTGTGGTCAATTGCAACTGATGTTATATCAATCAGTCAGATTTATGGTCGCAAAAACAGTTAAATCATTATGACAAAATGGTAACCTCAAACTTCAAAAGTAGCTACATCCTTTCATGTATAACCATTAGGGAAATTTATTTTCTTTAAATACAATTATATAGCATTTATAAATACGTGAGTAGGAGAAAATAATATGTTGACTACACTGGAAACCAGCTGTATATTATTAATATAATACTTTGGATGAACAGGTTCGAGTTCATTAATTTATTTTATCTGCATTTTCGAAGACTGGCTGTTACTTTTTTGTTATTTTATTCTTCGCTAATTACTCAGTTTTACTTTCAGAATAATTATGGGTGAGGATATTAATGAGGTGATATAGAGTGAAAGTAATTTAATTGAGACTCCCCCTAACAAGACTGTTCGATTTTTTCTCCATTAAACTAGAAACATCTAACTAAAAAGAGAAAAATACATTATATGAGTAACTGAAAGTGGTGTTTTGTAATATACAGTAGTATGCAATTTTGTGTACATTAATAGGATACCGTAATAAAATTCTTCAAACTATAAATCTACACAGCCTAAATCCAAGACTTAACTGTATTCGCGTCTGTACAGGAAATAAAAATGACAGACATTTCAGTTCCAAAATCAGATAAATCCTTTGTTCAGTCACAAAACCAGTCAAGTGCATTATGTAGGCATATTTCTCTTATCGTATTATACAGATTTTGTCCACTAACAAAACTAGCTATATATAAAAAATCTTTTTGATAGCTTGAAAGAGGAAAAAAATACAAGTTCGTTGTCTCCATTAAAATTAAATTTATAAATCTTCTCACCATTCGTGAGCTGCCACAAGGGACAAAGAGTACTTAACCATAGAAATTTTTACAAGTTCATGAAAAACCATGTTACTATACTGTCCAGCTACAGAAGATAGCGCGGAATTTCCACTACACTTTGGACAATGAAGCACAAGACTTTCGAAACTAGTCAAGCAAGGTAAATACAAAATATTAACGGTAAAGAAGTTATAAATTTAATCAGTGATATATAGGGGTTAAAAGTGTAGGCTATATAGAAAAATGAATAAAAATATAGTAATGATTCTTTTCTTATGTCTGCATACTAGAGTATCCATCTAATAAATATTACGATTATTATAATGATGAAAATCCAATCTGGAGCAGTGATTGTGAACATAAACAGGTTAAAAGACCATCAATAAAGATACCCAAAAATTTGATTTCAGTATGTATGCAGAAGATCTTACTCCACCCTGTGTTACCAGTAATTGCCTTGTCCTCCTCTTGAATATAATTTCCTGGAAGAAACATCGCTTAATATGTCTCCGATGAAAAGGTGACGTTACATGTTTCCGTATTTTATATCTACAGTAACTTGTAATAAGGGTAAAAGTGTTGGAGGTTATACTTACGGAACTCTTGTTGATGTTGCCATAAATAAGCTGCTCCAATATGGCTGTTTTCCCAACTGCCTTCAATCCACAGACAACAACACGTGTTGTTTTCCCCATTCTTTGATGCAGCAGTTGCTTCTTAGGGGAGAGACCTGGGTTCGGGAGAGTAAAATGTATTAAAAACGCCATCCAGTCTGCTCTCAAAAAAGCTGCAAGTTACAATTTATAAAACAGTTATATTACCGGTTGTTCTTTATGGTTGTGAAACTTGGATTCTCACTCTGAGATAGGAACAGGGGTTAAGTGTGTTAGAGACTAAGGTGCTTAGGAAAATATGAAGTTACAGGAGAATGGAGAAAGTTACACAACACAGAACTGCACGCATTGTATTCTTCACGTGACATAATTAGGAACATTAAATCCAGACGTTTGAGATGGACAGGAAATATAACACATATGGGCGAATCCAGAAATGCATATTGAGTGTTAGTTGGGAGACCGGAGGGGAAAAAGATCTTTGGGGAGGCCGAGGTGTAGATGGAAGGATAATATTAAAATGGATTTGAGGGAGGTGGGATATGATGATAGAGACTGGATTAATCTTCTTCAGGATAGGGATCGATGGCGGGCTTATGTGAGGACGACAATGAACCTCCGGGTTCCTTAAAAGCCATTTGTAAGTAAGATATACCATCACACAAGAGAGTGAAAGAAAGTGGTAGGTTTACTTTCCACTGTACTTAAAAGAATTGTGTCAGCATTTTAGAATTTTCAGTTATATCTTATCAATGGAATGTCGAAAAGATTTAGATTTTCAGTTACAAAAATGTTTAGGTACTGTAACGCAAGTTTGATTAATATTTTACAATGAAGTGTTTGACAGTGATAATCTGATTATGTACAGTCCATGAGGATTTACTTGTCTAGTCCCTTTTAGAAAGAGAGAGAATGCTCACCTTCTCTCTCTACCCTCATTTATGATGGTCGACACTCCTTCAAACGACCACGAGTTACCAGTGGCGGCATTCTCTTCCTCTTCAAATTCTGACTCCACTCCGCCAGAAAGTTCATCCGTGTCCGTGTCGTCCAAATTGATTACGAACGAATAATAAATTTCCATCTACAAGTCCATCCTTCGCCCAATAAAATTTTTCAACTTTTTCTACGTGTTTACAGGCCTTCCTCTAAGTTTCTTCCGTCACTTTTGCAAGTGCGCTCATTTTTAACCTGTTACACACGTTTTTTAAGAATCCTATTCGGGGGTTTCTTTCCTGGAGATCGCAGCACGCTCCCAATTCCGCTTCCGCTTTCTTTTGTTTTGTTTTTTTTTTTCTATTTTAATCCTGTTAACACCACGAGATGATATATCGGTCGCTGCAGCAGTTCTTTCGATAAAACTCGGCACAGATATTGTTTGTTTTCCGCATTTCAGTGCCTCATATTCTCCAGTAAAGAATTTATATGCATTAATAACCATGTTCATACCGTCCGACTTCAAGGCTTTCCCGCGTTTTCCCATATTGCCTACCATTATTATTAAATACAAGAGCACAACACTCATTACAATATTTAAGGTAACAGTGAAACCATGCATCTCCGAAAACATTTTAATTTGTGAATTATATTATATTAAATTGGTACAACAAGATACAAACTCGTCTACACCTGTGGAGTAACGGTCAGCGCGTCTGGCCGCGAAATCAGATGACCGGGTTCGAATCCCGGTCGGGGAAAGTTACCTGGTTGAGGTTTTTTCCGAGGTTTCCCCTCAACCCAAAATGAGCAAATGCTGGGTAACTTTCGGTGGTGGACCCCGGACTCATTTCACCGGTATTATCACCTTCATTTCATTCAGACGCTAAATAACCTGAGCTGTTGATACAGCGTCGTAAAATAACCCAATAAAAAAAAAGACACAAACTCACTTCACTATTCACAAAATACTACTAACTAATGAACTCAAACAACCCCGAGACGCCACTGAGAGATCCACTAATTGGGTTTGCAAAACTGTGAAGGAGAAGGGAGAAAGGGAATTCCAAGAATTGTACAAAAGGAAACCTCTTGCCCGTCACATCTGGTGGCAATCGGTAGACAAGGACCTCAGACAAGGACAGTAGAAATCACGCCAACTTAATCCTCATGCACTGTAGTAACCGTCGGCCAGGGCACCTTACCGCAATATAGGTCCAGGGCACATACATTACCAAATATATACATTACATAGTTTGATTAAATTTTCAACGTTTTCTTATGATTGCCAGCCTCTTTACACTCTAATGGGAAAGTATGTTCCTTCGACCTCCTATAGTTGTTCCAGGGTAAATACCGGTACCCATTTTTATTCACACGTTAGTGTTATTGTACTTTTGGTCGAGGGAAAATAATCGTTATTCACATGCAATTTTACAGTATCACCATGTATGGAATTAAGTGTTACAACTAATGTTGATAGACCACATGGAAGGAAATTCTCATTGGCTGCGCTAGCAGATTTTTTACCGTGTCGCAACTTTGATGGTCGTGCGGGGAAGATATGGTACTTTAACGCTAATTTCATACACAACTATCAATAAAATTACAAACGATGATCTGATTTTAATCCAATCCTAACCTATATCTTGGTAACACATGGCCATTTAGTAAGGAATTTAGTGTGGGACCTTTAGTGTAACTTAGCATTTTGCTATATACTAGCAAAAACATTAAAAAAAACAGGTCCCTTGTTTTGTTAATTATTATTCTAATACAATATCTTTACTTACAACACTAATAACAAAAACACAGTTGCCATATTAATTGTGATGCAAACGTCAAAACGTGCCTATTGCCTAACCTGATGAATGGTTAGTGCGGTAAGTTGGTAGGACGATCCAGAGGGCAATTCAAACGGAAATCATTTTCTTACATATAAGGAATTGTAGTAAGGTCCCGTTCAAAATGTTTCAAGTGACTTGAATTCAAGTACAAATAAAGAACGTGTAGATTAAGATTGTGCATATGAGTATTTATGCAGTAGTAAGCTTCCTCCCAAGTGAATAATTAAGGCAAAAACGTCGCTCAGTGTGAATTAGGATAACAGGAAAGATAACTCGATGCTGCTGCCATACTACTAAACGAGCTAGATGAGGAATACGGAGATGATTACTATGGCGAGAATCAATTTTTAGCTGCTACAGCAAAACTAGAAATATCCGTGCAGTTTTCATTTATTGTATTCCATAGATCTTACATTAGCAATGAAGTTTTAAGATATGGAACAAGTCAAAATTTCACAAGATTACAATTGACGTAATAAAATTAACACACTCTGTAACTAGTCAGCGATGTATGAAATGGAGGAAGAAAGGAACTGGCTATCCTACCCCATTATCTCTTGGCTTAGTTGCTTCATGAGTGATGCCTTACGGTGTCACTAATAAGGTTCAGACTTGTCTTCGAAGAGTTGACTAAACAACGACTACTTAAGGGGGGAGGAACATCATTGGCCTGCAAAAATTTAGTGAAATTATTTTTTTATATCTCAGCTATTATAAAATAAAACTCTCATACTTCATATACTGTACATACATTACACTTTATAAAACACTATTCAGAATATTAAAATAGCTAATAATTACCTGTAAAAATAATATTAAATTTGCATATTTTTTTTTACAATCGTAATGCATTTTACTTACTTACTTACAAATGGCTTTTAAGGAACCCGAAGGTTCATTGCCGCCCTCACATAAGCCCGCCAGCGGTCCCTATCCTGTGCAAGATTAATCCAGTCTCTATCATCATACCCCACCTCCCTCAAATCCATTTTAATATTATCCTCCCATCTACGTCTCGGCCTCCCTAAAGGTCTTTTTCCCTCCGGCCTCCCAACTAACACTCTATATGCATTTCTGGATTCGCCCATACGTGCTACATGCCCTGCCCATCTCAAACGTCTGGATTTAATGTTCCTAATTATGTCAGGTGAAGAATACAATGCGTGCAGTTCTGTGTTGTGTAACTTTCTCCATTCTCCTGTAACTTCATCCCGCTTAGCCCCAAATATTTTCCTAAGCACCTTATTCTCAGACACCCTTAACCTATGTTCCTCTCTCAGAGTGAGAGTCCAAGTTTCATAACCATACAGAACAACTGGTAATATAACTGTTTTATAAATTCTAACTTTTTTGACAGCAGACTGGATGATAAAAGCTTCTCAACCGAATAATAACACGCATTTCCCATATTTATTCAGCGTTTAATTTCCTCCCGAGTGTCATTTATATTTGTTACTGTTGCTCCAAGATATTTGAACTTTTCCACTTATTCGAAGGATAAATCTCCAATTTTTATAGTTCCATTTCGTACAATATTCTGGTCACGAGACATAATCATATACTTAGTCTTTTCGGGATTTACTTCCAAACCGATCGCTTTACTTGCTTCAAGTAAAATTTCCATGTTTTCCCTAATCGTTTGTGTATTTTCTCCTAATATATTCACGTCATCTGCATAGACAAGCAGCTGATGTAACCCGTTCAATTCCAAACCCTGCCTGTTATCCTGAACTTTCCTAATGGCATATTCTAGAGCGAAGTTAAAAAGTAAAGGTGATAGTGCATCTCCCTGCGTTAGCCCGCAGTGAATTGGAAAAGCATCAGATAGAAACTGACCTATACGGACTCTGCTGTATGTTTCACTGAGACACATTTTAATTAATCGAACTAGTTTCTTGGGAATACCAAATTCAATAAGAATATCATATAATACTTCCTTCTTAAGGGAGTCATATGCCTTTTTGAAATCTATGACTAACTGATGTACTGTACCCTTATACTTCCATTTTTTCTCCATTATCTGTCGAATACAAAAAATCTGATCAATAGTCGATCTATTACGCCGAAAACCGCACTGATGATCCCCAATAATTTCATCTACGTACGGAGTTAATCTTCTCAAAAGAATATTGGACAAAATTTTGTACGACGTCAACAAAAGTGATATTCCTCGAAAGTTACCACAGTTGGTTTTGTCCCCCTTTTTACAAATAGGTACAATAATGGACTCCTTCCATTGTTCTGGTACAATTTCCTTTTCCAAAATAGCAAGTACAAGTTTATAAATTTCGCTATATAATGCACTTCCACCCTCTTGTATTAATTCTGCTGGAATTTGATCGATACCTGGAGACTTGTAACTTTTCAGATTTTCTATCGCAATTTCGACTTCTGAAAGCGTGGGTTCGGGTATAAATGGCTCAGCAGTTTGTATTTCAATTTCGTCCCGATCATTTCTATTTGGCCTATGTACATTTAGTAGTTGCGCAAAATAGTTTTTCCATCTGTTTAGGATTGATGGAGAGTCTGCAAGCAAGTCACCATTCTCATCCTTGATCACGTTTACCCTTGGCTGATATCCGTTCTTAAATTCCTTTATACCCTTATATAAATCTCTAAAGTTTTTATTCTTACTATTTGTTTCTACCTCATTCAGTTTTTCCTTCAAGTAACCTCTCTTTTTATTCCTAAGTGTACATAAAATCTACAATTAATTAAATATCTGCACAATTCTTTTACTGGTATGTTTTACAGACTTACATCAACAACATAGTCTAGAATCTTTCACCTATTCCTTCAGGAAATATTTTTTTCTTAATCAAACAATTTAGAAAATTTAATATTGAAGGTAACGATTAAGAAAAAAAAATTATTGAAGGAATAGGTAAAAGATACTATACTATGTTGTTCATGTAGGACTTTATAACATTCCAATAAAAGAATTATGCAGGTATTTAATTAATTGTATATTTTATTAAATGCTTTACAGTTGTAAAAAATTATGCAAATTTAATATTATTTTACAGGTAATTATTAGCTATTTTAATAGTCTGAATAATATTTTATAAAGTGAAATGTATGTACAGTACACTAAACATGAAAAATGTTGTTTATTTAGCTTTTATAGTAGCTGAGATAAAAAAAATTAATTTCACTAAATTTTTACAGGTCAATAGTGTACTTTGCCCCTTAATACATTCTAAAATGATTTTCCTTAGCTACCATTTTTGCAAAAAATATGATACATTGAACCATGCTAATTTAGATTAATGAATTTCATCGTAGACTATCGGTGTAACTCGGGTCATAGTGCTTTTTCTACTGATCCGAGACTGCATTTAGGTATGAGTTCAAATTCCGCTTGTGCTGATTACCTGGTATATTTTCTTATTTTTCCCTAATTGTAAGGCGCATATCAGGTAATTCCATGGCGAATTTTTGGCCTCATTTCTCCGAATACTATCTCACTATCACCTATTCAATTGACGCTAGATAATGTCTCAACATTAATTTATTGAAAAAACCTCGTTAAATATACCCTTTAAAAACGTCATCCTTTTTAACATTACTTTTTTAGTTTTTCAGTCTAGCTCCTATATGTTAAATTTATCAATAAATTTTTCGTCGTCAATTCCTTTACATTTCGGTACCGCTACAAAGTTCTCGTTCGTAAGATATGAAGTAGAAAACAAAATTTTGAAGATTGGCGTTCCAAGAAAAATGTAGAAAGTATGTGTGCTTCACATTACGCAACCAGTTAGGTAACAGCAGTATCATTACCTAACTAGTTGCGTAATGAATGTCTTTATAACATTTTTATCGGTGATGTAAAGTTCATATTACATAATCGAAGTGTACGTAGTGAAGACGACATTCAAAACGGCGCACCATGTAGACACAAAATCTTCATGCATCTTAATTGAACGTACGTTTTAAACTTGATTATTTCAGTATTCTTCCACTGGTTGGATCACTGGCTGAGAAGAAACTATGGAAGGAATGGTGAACGGGGCAGAAGAAAATATCAGATGATAAACGACATTAAGATATATGGATCATATGCAGAGACTAAGAAGAAGGCATAAAGTAGTAAAGACTGGAGAATGCTGGGTTTGCAGTGAAAGGCCTGCCCTTGGGCAAATCACTATGAATGAATGAATGAATGAGTGAATGAATGAATGAATGAATGAATGAATGAATGAATGAATGAATGAATGAAAACTATCACTGTATATTTCAGTAGCTCCTATGTAGTTATAGTATTCCTGTGTCCCATTATATTTCAGTAGTTAAAAAGTAATAAACCAAGGTCACTAGGCCTACATAACGAACGTGGCCTTGCTACGTTCCGCTTATGGCATGTGTGACTATTCATTTGTTTTATCAGATGAAACTCGGACAGGTAACACGCCCACCACACGTCACGGGGATTCCATTGGAAATTTTCCTATGCTTCAGTTTAAAAGGACGGAACAATTGTATACTCTTTCAGAGGTCTTAAACAATTATTATCTTTATTTATATAAAAATCGAATTAGTTTACATCTGCGATTAAAAGGCACACGCACAAACCACAGTCCTGGATCGAGTCCCCTTGGCAGCTCAATGAGAAGATAGCAGACCCGAGTTAAAATCTCTGCAAAGGGAGAGTTGTATTTGTGATTGTGAGCGTTTTCTTGGGGATTTCCATTTATTTCTTATTCATTCTATCAATCTTTCAATTAAAAATAGGGCACCACTTGTGTTTGTATGACACTGAATCGATCGTCCACCGTGATAGATAATTATGCTAAGGATTAGTTCGTCCTTTAAAATCTATAAAATCAATTGCTTAGGGGATTTGAACCCGCGAACGTCAGATACAATGGCTAGCATGATAACTCAAAAAGTAGTTAAGATATTTTAATGAAACTTTGCATGTACGTACAGTATATATAGTCGGTTTCTTGGTAAAAGTGACCAAGTCACATTCCAAGGCTTCCAAACATTATGAAAATTTAAGACATAATTTTATATTAAAAACTAATAATATAGCACATTTACCTTCAAAATAACTTATTACTAACATTTAAAGAAGTACAGTTATCTTTGGATGGATCATGAAGCCCTTAAATGTCTTGTCCCAACAATTTTGCATTTTCGACTTGATCACTTTTACCAAGAAACCGACGATATAGTTCTCACATGTAAACAACATACGACATCTAATACCTTTAATGTGGAATATGATTTTTTTTAATAATATCCATCAAATTCTTTACCGGCTTTGAAGAATTAATATTCCCTGGACAGGTACCAAGGAATAAAACAAACATTGCTGTCATCAAGGCAGTGACAAACCATTCAAATCCTGCAAATGAACTGAAAGGGAGGATATCATGGAATATGAATGGGAGGATGTAATTGGGAGGCTAAATCCACCCAAGAAAAAGTATCAAGAAGGGGCTTGCTTGTATTCCATTCCAGAACTTGACACAAAATAATACGTATAATTTTTTACAGTTATTTACGAGCTGTTGCCTCGACTTATCACTCGAAAAAAACTGAAAATATTTTTGAAACAATATTTTAGAAGAATGTGACCACTTCTATTGAAATTTTGTGTATTTTTTTTTTTTTTTTTGTCCGTATTACTATTTATAGCAGTTTTTTAATCTGTGTTTCCTTTTTCCCGTTCCTGATGCAGTATATTTTCATTGTTTAGCACGTGTACGGTGCAATGTTACATCAGCAGTGGCAAATTTGCACCACACCTCTTAAAAATCTAGCGGTGCAAAGTAACCCCCAACTAAGAGTAACTTTGCACCAAATTTTTGGCAGATTATAAATTTCAAAATACATTTATTTTCGAAGATATGACTGGCTAAATACATTCCCGCATGCCCCTAGAACTTAAAAAATAAATGCCCATATCAAAATTAGACTACGTACAGACTGAAAACCCCATTTTACGGTATGAAAAATTTTATATAAAATTCGAAAAAAAAAAAAATGTAACTGGTATGTTAGGATTTTACTTTATGTTATATATGATTATTAAAACAACTGAAAACAAGAATTGCATCAAAATTAAAATATGTAAGTAGGCCTAATTTATCATGTAAATGCCGCCCGGTTAAATAAAACATAACGCAAATTTTAATTTAAAAAAGTAACTATTAGGTTTTCAAAAGTCCACACCTGTGGAGTAACGGTCAGCGCGTCTGGCCGCGAAACCAGGTGGCCCGGGTTCGAATCCAGGTCGGGGCAAGTTACCTGGTTGAGGTTTTTTTCCGGGGTTATCGCTCAACCCAATACGAGCAAATGCTGGGTAACTTTCGGTGCTGGACCCCGGATTCATTTCACCGGCATTATCACCTTCATTCATTCAGACGCTAAATAATCTAGATGTTGATACAGCGTCGTAAAATAACCCAATAAAAATAGGTTTTCAAAAACATTAAAATGGCTTAATGATTTACAGATCAGTGTATTGAGCATGACATTATTATTTCCAAAGTATCTATGAGGAAAAAAAGTTAAAAGAAAAGCAGTAAAATAAAAGAATATTAGCGAAAGGCGTACCTAGGCGCTTAAAATTCAGAAAGTGCAAATCCTATAATTATATTAAATTATTCAGAATTGAATACTTAATAAAACGACAAAAACAATTAAAGGATGCCCTTTATTACCTACCCTGTTCAACATCTACTTGGAGGATTTACTGAAGAACTGTTTTCAGAACACGGGAGAGGTGATAGTAGGAGAAAGAAGAATAAAGTGCGTAAGATTTGCTGATGATGCGGCATTGTTAGCGGAAGAAGAGATGATACTGGAGTTAAATGACAGCTGTGAGCAGTATGGGTTGAAGATTAACGCAAACAAGACCATGGTTGTCGGAAGACAAAAAGCAGGTAAACTTGCGAATTCTAAATGAGGCAGTAGAGCAAGTGGACAGCTTCAAATACTTGGGGTGTACTATAAGCAGTAACATGAGCTGCTGCCAGAAAGTCAAAAGGAGGATAGCAATGGCAAAGGAAGCTTCTAATAGAAAAAGTAGCATCTGCGGATCTCTCGGGAAAGAACTAAGAAAGAGACTAGTGAAGAGCTTTGTGTGGAGTGTAGCATTATATGAGGCAGAAACATGGACATTACGAAGAAGTGAAGAGAAGCGACTAGAAACATTTGAAATGTGGATATGGAGAAAAATGGAGCGTGTAAAATAGATAGAATAAGATATGAAGCTGTGTTGGAAAGAGTGGGTGAAGAAAGAATAATGTTGAAACTGATCAGAAAGAAGAAAAGGAATTGGTTGGGTCACTGGCTGAGAAGAAACTGCCTACTGAAGGATGCACTGGAAGGAATGGTGAACGGGAGAAGAGTTCGGGGCAGAAGAAGATATCAGATGATAGACGACATTAAGATATGGATCATATGCGGAGACTAAGAGGAAGGCAGAAAATAGGAAAGATTGGAGAATGATGGGTTTGCAGTGAAAGACCTGTCATTTGGCAGAACAGTGTATTTCTATTTCTAGTAAGCCTAATATATTTGCTAATACACTGGACCTATTACTTCTTCATGATTTTATCTGATGCCACGCAACCGTAAATTGTCTAAAATTTCATTTCACTATTCTGAACTTATAAAATACAATTAAGTAAGATCTGAGAGTTTCATGATGTTCAACGTGGTGCGAAACGTTTGGGCATTTGCACCATGGCATGATGTAGAGATATTCAACGTTTCGACGCCATGTCGTCTCCATCATCAGGGAAAGAGGGGACCTATCTGTTGAATCTTTTACCAAGATGGGCTCATCTCCAGGACTGGACACTTTCTTCCCGACACACAGCTCCGAAACGTTGAATGTTTCTAATCTACGACAGGGTGAAAATACCCCCCAAAAAATCTCACCAAATGTAAAGAACTCTGAACTTTTCTTTAAGACACGAATTTTACGTTATTTCATTTAGTTAAATAATCTTAAATTTTATAAATAGTGTTCAAAATGTCTATAATAAAAGATTAAGGGGAGAGGATGGTATTTTTGATGAAAAATGAATAGATTAAAAAAAATCTTTAAAATACCCTGTGATATGTGTGGATCGCCATTTTTAAACTTCCTGCATTATGGATTTTTAAATCACTCGCCCACTTTTATTGTTGTTTCCGGTAAATTAAATTTTCAATTTTTTTTCTTTAAAATACCCTTTCATATGTGTGGAATGCATTGCACAACATTTTGTGAGTATTTGTGCCCTTATCGGATGTTGAGACGTCATTTTTAAACTTCCTGCGCTATGGATTTTTAAATCACACGCCCGCTTTTATCGGTTTCTAGTAACTTCATTGTTTTTGCTACATTGCCAGACAAAATGAATATAATTTCTGAACTATTAAAGATACATGCATGAAATTTAGAACACACATTCTTTAGACTATTAGGAAACTTTTCTCTGTAACAGAATTTTGTTAATTGATTTCATTTTAAAAATATGTCCGTTTGTTTGCAAGAAAGGAAATCAGAAAATTGTTACTAAATTTTAATTGTTTATTTTACAAACGTAGGGACTAATATCAAAATTCTGTTACAGATAGTTTGTAGAACATGCTTTCGCAAATACATTGCAAAAACTGTTTGAATCTATCTTAAAAAACGGTTTAGATATATCGGTTTTAGTACAATCCTGCATTGGGTATATTTTTTTCAAATTTAGGCCCCCAAATATTTTTTTTTTTCAAAATATTTTTATTTGGTTGAGTTGCCACAGCTATGAGCTCTCTACATACAAAAATTAATAATTTACACCAAAAAGGAAAAAAGTTAAAAAAAATACCATCCTCTCCCCTTAAAAGAGACAAGAAAGTTCGATTTGACTCTCAATGCAAGAAAATCACAAGCAATCCTAGTGGGACATCAACGTCTATTATGCAACATTACTCCTGCTCTTGCAGTCAAGTTAAAGGACACAATAATCCCTTTTGCTTCATGTGTTAAAAACCTTGGAGTTTACTTTGATACGTATTTAAACAGAAATAACCAAGTAACCCATATTACCAAAAAAGTGCTTTCCATACTAGGGGAGACTGGGGTAAAGTGGTCACCTTAAGAGAAAATAAGCTACAGAACGTAAATTAGCTTTGTTTTCCTCTCACAATCTTTGCTACTAAAAAGACGTTTCCTTCCCCTTTTTAATGCAATCATTACGAATTGTTTACTAATTCAATTTTTATGCAATCAAGAATTTTTTGTTTGTCTGCACATTGACCACTTTACCCCAGGCCCTGGGTAATGTGGTCCCCCAAAACTAAAGATACTTCTAAATGAATGGTTACAGTTATATTATGAATTTTTTCGACAAAAAATGTATATTAAGCGTTTTTATCGAATAGTGCACCATAATTCACATTGCAAAAAGACAAAAACAAAATATAGTAGTGAAAGTAGAACATAGCACAATGGAAAAAGGAACGCTGTCAACATTCATACACAAAACCTGTCTTAGTTTAAAAAAAATAACATAGCATTGAAAGTAGAATTAGGATAATAAAGAAGTTATTGTAAACATTTCTAAACACAAGCTAGTCTTTGTGCGAGATAATATTTTTTTAAGTTTATTTACACAGAAATCACATTTGAAATCGTCGCTGCCATCATCTTCAAACACAGCACATTCCTCGTGAGCCCATTCTAAGCATGATGAGCAACGTATCCATCCTTCACCTCCGGTTGACCTGAGATAGCCTATGTGTCCTTACAGAAAATGCACTCCGCATCATCATTATCACTTCCTTCCTCGCTGCTTGTTTCTTCACGAAGAGCGACCTTCGTCGTTTTCTGTTGCTGTTTCTTAGTTTCTATGTGATTATTTTTCATAATATTTCTCCGCACTCCCTTTATTGTGGACTGTTTGTTGTTCTTAGTTTTATCTTTGGCTCCTTTGTCCTCTCTCTCTTGAGCCAATTGATTTTTATACGGACTACTGGTCAGGATTTCAGCTGAACCTGTTTTTCTCTTTTGGGAACGGGCAATAGTGGATTTGGGTGGAGAACTGATATTTTCCAGATTTACTGTGAAGGATGAACTAGGCTGGGGAGAAATTGCTGCAGGAAGAATTATAATGGAACCATCATTAGGCGTATCTGAGGATGTGGATGGAACTGGGTCAACAGGCAAGGTTTCTGAATCGTTAGAAGATTCTACATGATTGAGAGGCCTGTCAGCAGGCAACGATGGAGCGAAATCCGTATCATCAAAAACATCTTGATCAAGAGGATATAATCCACATTTTTTGAAGCCATTTATTGCATTTGTAGGCGTTGCTGCTCGTAGATAATCCTCTCCAAAAGTTTGCTGACCTAAAACTGTGTCTTGGTTCGAGTTCATTACTCTTCTCTTAAGAGTCATTCTTGGAATTCTGAATAATTTGCTGGCTTTTTTGCAGCCCATTTCACCCTTCCTAACACACCTGATAGCCTCGCGCATTTTTGTTGGACTCCAGCTCTATTGGGAAGTTTTGCGGGGTCGAGTTCTAGACATTTTATCTGTATTCTGCAACAACAAAGAAATAGTCACGAATTTAACAATTTCTGGGGCAAAATGGTCCCCTAGAAAAATGGGGACCACGTTACCCCGACCGCTCTATTTTAAACAAAGTCATGGCTACGGACGGATACCATCTTGTATAGTTTCGATAAATATTGAAATATGTAGTATAGAACTGGGTCTTACTTGAGCAATAACTTTATATAGTAACTCTCCTAATGACAGAACGTACAGTGCTATGAAACAGGAAGCTTACCTTACATCAGATCTTCAAAAAATGGAATTTTCTCTGTATCTTATCATTTAACACGTCCAAACACTTCAGCAGACACGTACGTAATGGCTGGATAGAGAAGGAAGTACTACAGAACTCTAAACGGAGATGGCAGCACCAACTGGAGAGATAAGTAGAGGGTACCACTTTACCCCGGGGGACCAATATAGACAGGTCTCCCTACATGACATTCCTTAAATAGCATTCGAAAATTCCTTCCGCTATCACTCAAGAAAATACTAGTGGAAACATTAGTAATGCCCCACTTCGATTATTGTGATTTTCTACTGACTGACCTCAATGTCAACCAATCGCAAAAATTACAACGTGTTCATAATTCTTGTGTTCGCTTCGTCTGCGATGTCCGTCGCGCTGACCACATTACCCCATCCTTCCAAACTCTAAACTGGCTAGGCTTAACGAACGTAGAAATTTTCATTCTCTTGTTCGCCTTTTCCAAGTCCTTCACACCTCTACACCTACCTTCCTTGCCTCCCGTTTCAGTTACCTGTCATCATATCATAATCTCTTCACACGCACGCAAAATAGCCGCATACTAGCCATACCAACACATAAGACATCATCGTATTCATCATCATACACAATCTCGCTCTCCCGCTTGTGGAATACCCTACCCAGTGACATCAGAGACTGTCGGAATTTAGTAGCGTTCAAAAGCAAATTTATTAAACACTTTCTTACTGCGTAGAGTAAGTTTAATTTTTACTTAATTAATAAAAGAAATGTTTCTCTCTTCTTCACTTTTACAATAAACTGTCTAGCTTTTATTAATCAGTTAATCTTTTATTACTTTGATTTTTATTGTATTTGTAAATTTAATAATAATTGTAATTGTATTCTTAATATTGTAGTTGTAATCCCGCCTGATGGCCTTATCTCTACCAGGTTAAATAAATAAATAAATAAATAATAGTTCTTCTTTATACGCTTAAGTTATGGTAAATAAGATGTAAGGTGTGACAGTTTTGTGAGTTTTAAAGATAGAACGACAAGAAAGCAAATGTGTTTCAAAGGTTCCATCTATCACGTGTGAGACACGGCGCACGTTTAGGAACGCGTTAGCTGCATTAAAAAAGAGCCGCGGCCATAAAAATAAGTCGAATATAGAATATTCCAAGCCTCGTATGTGCGGATAACGCCCCCTTCCCGCTCTTCATTCTCCCATTTACGAGAATGAGGGATTGGATTTAGTACATTTTGTCGCCCTTCGGTGGCGCCACAGTCTGTGGATCGGAAGCTACAAAGAGCCGTCTCATTATTGATCCCTGGTATCGTCACTTCCAAACAAATAACGCTTGCAACAACAAAATCCTGCATAAAAACATTACACCCTTCTACGGCGCACTATAAAAACAAACAGGCTGCGGTTACACGGTGATCAATACAGACACGTGAGTTCGTCGTCTCAAACACAGCGACTTACACTTGTAAGCCGTGCCGGCATGGAGGATGACAAACTTTTGAATTGACTGTACCGTCAGTACGGTACAAGGCGGTGAGGATATCTGGAGTGAAATGCAATGCCGCTGTGCAGTGTGGTCGACCTTACAGGGGAGAAGACAGGTTATGCTGTTTGGATGATTATGGACTTTGTTTTCATTGATCGTTATTTTGTATTCAGGTATAAACATTAGAAAAGTGAACTTCGAGTAGAAGAAAATGGAATCATGTGGTGCAAAACGTTATGGATACTTTGAAAGCAGTAAATAATCGTGCTTTGAAATTGATACAAAACAGTGAAAATTCAATAATGAGCCGATTTTGAATAAAAATGCCGCACAAAATTGGATTTACTGTGGTGCACGCATCGGGTGAGTAACATATTTTCTTTAATGATATAGATAAATAGTTAATCGTTAGCTAATTTCATTTTAAAAGTATAATTTGACGATAAATGCCTGTGAAAATGTTATATTTACCATTAAATACTGCAGGCTTTTAAAATAAATACGCATAATATTTACGTACAGGATGCGACATTGTCTTAGGGAGAAGGCATGTGTGCCCACGCTGTGAGAGAGAGGATATTGCCCCGTACTGAATAATATAGGCCTATAAATAAATGGTCATAAGATGAAATGACGGGCTTACATCATGTAATACGTTCATTATAATCTCATCAGTTTTGAGTGTATGGGTGCTGAGAATGAATTACCATTCTTTCACAAAATTGCTCGCTTAACACACGACCACCAGCAGAACTTCCTTAGAACTCATTTATTAAACATCTCTACTTTGATGCATACGCAACAGCTAGGCGCAGATTTCATGCTGCATAGAAGCTGCAGTTATGTGTTCGAATCTTGCCTAGAGCAATGTAATAAATGTGTTGTCTTAGGTTGAGATCTACCATGCGTCTAGTATTAGTTCGAAAATCCATTCCAACATGAGCTTAGAGTAATCTTTTGATAGATTCTGATACATTGCAATAGATGCCCCGTGTTCTTATGCAATCTCTCTTACATACGCTTATGGCATGTTGTTGTCCTGAAATAATTCATTTTGTAAATGTAAATTTTAATTATTGTGAACTGAACGCGATTTTTAAAACAAAATGGACACAGGATTCCTACGTTATAAATGATTATACGTTTCTTAGAATTAACGGAAACATTCCTTAATACAAGCGTCTTGGTCACCCAAAAAGTCCTTCATGCGTATTGAAACTCGACGATCTTCATCTGAACTTTAAGAAACAATTCACTTAAAGTGAAGAATATTAGAACAATTTTCTTACTCCTAAAATTGTCATACTGAGAATCAACGCAATTTTTCGTAGGTTTTGGGCAACATTATTATTATTACTACTATTAGAAGCAGATTTGCACGTCCATTCATTTCTTGTAATTCACAGCTGTAATAATTCGCTTAAATATTCATAAACATCGTAATTATAATACAATACATAATAAACAATGCATTGTTGCAAGAAGTATCGTACTGGCTTAGATTAAAGCTTCGTTTTATTAACGTATTTCAAATTTATAGATTCTATATGATGTATACTGGTTACATCTATACTTATGGAGTATCTAATATAGGTACCTTTATTTTTAGGATATAAATCCTATTCAGGTTCTCTGCACATTAGCAGGGTAAAGGTTGGTAATACTGTGATAGGTATACGAATAATATTGTGACAGTTCTTTTTAAGAATTATTACAATTTTACTGAGCGAGAGAAGGACCGATTTTGTGTAGCAACTTATCCACGAACATTCCTTTAATATGTTGATGCAATAAAAAAAAAGATCTTCTTCTCGCTCAGTAAAATTGTAATAAATTCTCAAAAAGAACTATTACAATATTACCAACTTTTACCTTATATATTTACATGCAGTTTATATGGAATTCAGTCCACACCTGTGGAGTAACGGTTAGTGCGTCTGGCCGCGAAACCAGGTGGTCCGGGTTCGATTTCTGGTCGGGGCAAGTTACCTGGTTGGGATTTTTTTTCCGGGGTTTTCCTTCAACCCTATATGAGCAAATGCTGGGTAACTTTCGATGCTGGACCCCGGACTCATTTCACCGGCATTATCACCTTCATATCATTCACACGCTAAATAACCTAACATGTTGATAAAGCGTCGTAAAATAACCTACTAAAAATATATGGGATTCAGATAATATGTGTGCCAACTAGATATTCTGATATATTTTTGTTGTAGAACTATTTACAATAAACTTTTAGTAGAATATTCCTTTATTTAACACAACGTTTAAAAATTTTTACCTCCAAAAAGAAAACCTCCTTGGAACTAATATTTCTCTAAAACAACGTAAGGTAAATAGAAACAATATTTACTCATTACATTTACAACTAAGTTACTAATTATTAATATTAATATTAAATATTAATTTTAATATTAATTGTAATTGTATTCTTAATATTGTAATTGTAATCCCTTGGTAGAGGGGAAGAGAAGGCCTGATGACCTTATCTCTACCGATGAAAGAGTAATGGAACGGAGAAAAATTCTCTCCGGCGCCGGGATTTGAACCCGGGTTTTCAGCTCTACGTGCTGACGCTTTATCCACTAAGCCACACCGGATTCCACCCTGGCGTCGGAAGAATCGTCTCAGTTTTAAGTTCCAACTCTTGGGTTCCCTCTATATATTATCTCTATCGGCTTAAATAAATAAATAAAATTAGAAAGGTATACAATAGAAGGAGAAAGGAACTCGCCATCATACCCCATTATCTCCTGGCTTAGTTGCCTTATGAGTGACGTCTTATTGGTGTCACTTATAAGGTTCTAACCAGTCTTCGAACTGTTGACTAAACATACACTTACAAGAGCAGTTCTTTTAAGAGAGCATTATTTTTTGTCATATACAACAGAGGTTGTATATGTAGAGGGACTTGACATTAAAAGAATAATTCAATTAATGAGTAGTAACATTACTAAAGAAAAAATATGATAACGTAATTCTAATATTAAAATATTTTACTTTTATACGCGCAGAAATAAAAGACCAGCTAGTTATTGACTTTGGCCAAATGAAACCAAGGCGTTACCCAGAGATTTGGCAACGTATTGTTGACGTGGTGAGGGACTATATTTGAAGTATGTAATGTTAAAAGTAACCTACATGAATTTAGTGTGAAATAGTAACTATGTTGCAAATTCAGTGTAACTGACTCAGCTGTATACGTATAGTAATAATGTTTTATTTTCGCTGGCAGAGTTAAGGCCATAAGGCCTTCTCTTCCACTCAACCAGCCTTAATCAATACAATACATAAATTTAAATTACAAATATTTTCACTACACTTAAAAGGTTCTCCAGCAATAATCTTCACTACACATTTATTTAAATTTAGATAAATCTATAAGGTAAAGTAGTAACTTAATTTATGAGCTAATTTAATTCAATGAATTATAATTAATTTAATATTTGAGATAGCTAGTAAAATGATGAAAATTAATTTAATATAAGCTTACTAGGACTATGTTACAGGGAGAATATATATATTTCTATTTCTATAATGAGAATATTAATGTAATTGACATTAGAGATTTTGTAAATCTATTTAGAGAAATTAAAGATAATAATAATAAGAATGGACAGATGTTAGTTTCATTATAAGCAGGGAACGGATTTATATGGACTAAAAATATATGAAATATGTAAATATATATGTAGTTATTTTTACCAAAATATGGAATTAAATATGGATTTTTACCAAAATATGGAATTAAATATGGACTTAAAATTATAAAAAAATGACTATGTACGTTAAATATTGGTACATTTTAATCAAACTAAACAAAAATATAATGGACGTACCTTATCTTCCAATGTAGTTTCAACAAAACACAATTTTTATTGTCTGTTACCATAACAATAGGTTACAAACATTTCTTTCAAGTGCTGAAAAGTGAATCTTCTTCTATTGTCTCTGAGGATAGATTTATACTGACTAAAAGAGCGTTCGACGTCACAAGAAGTAACTGGTACATAATTCAATTTCACAATGTCTGCTGGGGATAAGTCCAAGTTAATCTTCACTGTTGATTCACCACTCATCACAGCAACAACCTTTTGTAGTTCTTCATATCCAGGGTTTTTGAAAGTACAGTGTCCACCTTAGCTCTTACTGCATCTGCAACTTTACCTCTACCACGATTCAGTTGTTCCACAGTACTATTTATAATTTCAAAACTTTCAGATAGTGAAAGGTGCCTATTTTGGAGACTTTTGAGCGTTTTTATGATGCATGAAAATGTATGCTGAATGTGAGCTAAGTCATTCTTCACACTTATGTCACAGGTAACTGTTTTCGCAGTATCAATTGAGACTGCATCTTCAGAGTCCAATGCAAGGAGAACATTGTTAATAGAGTCTATATGTTCGGCATAATATTCAACTGCTTCTAGCCATGTACCCCATCTAGTTAAAATTGGCTTTGGTGGCAATGGAATTTCAGGGTACATTTCTTTCAACACGTTAACTCTACTGGGAGCTTTGAGAAATACTTTTTCACTGATGAAATCAACAAATCTACTTTAGGGAAATTGTCTCTGACCACTTCTGCCACACGATGAAATGCATGCGCCACACAAGTAAAATGAGTCAATTTAGGATATACAACAGATAATGCTTGTCCAGCTTTGACCATATAAGGGGCAGCATCGCTAATAAAGAATAACACATTATCGTACATAATACCCTTTGGCCACAGGATACCCATAGCTTCGTTGAACAGTTTAACTATAGTTTTGTTATTGCACTTTTCTAGAACATCACAATGTAAAAGAATTCGTTCAGAATATTGTTCACTTAACAAACCGATAACTACATTACCAACAAGTCTACCTTCTTTGTCGGGAGTCTCATCAATGGAAACCCAAATTGAACTATCTTTAATTTCATCTCTTATCTTCTGTATTGTCTCATCGTAGATGGATGGAGCATACGTCTTCCTAAGTGTTGACTCATCCGGGATTGTATGTTGAGTATATTTTTCAAGGAATTCCCTGAAGACCTTATTCTTTAGTTTGTAGAGAGGAATATCAGCAGAGATGAGAGAACGGCACAGGTCGATGTTAAACTCAGATCTTACATTCGATGTTGTTGGTTGTGTTAAAAACAATTGTCTCTGCTTGGAATTTAGTTGTTTGTTGGCCTGATGTTTACTAGTTGTAATGTGTTGTTGCACCAGGAACTTTTGTGTAGATGATACTGCACACTGACACAAATTACAAAATAATATTTTATTGTCAGTTGATAAACCATCTTCTTTAAATTCTGAAATGTAACTTGTTAGTTTTGATTTTAAATTGACTGAATGACGTACTTTTGGCATATTTACCGTCTTTATAGTATGATTTACAAAACTGAACCTATGTGTACTCTGACTGGCATTTAACTGTTGAGCTGCACAACTGAAGTCTGTTAAAAATTTTAAATTAAATTAATACAGTTTTGTAACTTACTTTCCCATTGTTGATAGGACTGCTAATTTTCAAATAACTCTGATGTTAAAGGGATTACTGAACATGTGTTTAAATCTCTATTGTTGAAATGTATTTTTAAAAGTTAATGGAATTTTGTTTTGTTTTATTGTTAAACCTAATATAATATGGACTGTTTTATATGAAATATGGAAAATATATGGAAATTAACGAAAATATGTACTAAACTCTAAAATATGGAAAAATATGGAAAATAAAAGTAGGATTTTTCAACCCTACACATTGTGAAACATAAAGATAATGCAAAATATAAATTATATTAGCTTTATAAGTAAATATGTATTTACATATAAATCCTTTCCCTGATTATAAGTAACAAATATTAATCAGCAATTCATCTGTTAAGTAAGAATTTATGTAATTTTGACCTAAATGAAGCTATTGTCCAACAACCCCTTATATCACTCGGAAGCGAGTTCCAATTTCTAGCAACTGAAACTGTATAGGATGAAGAATATAAAGATGTCTTGTGGTGAGGTATAATGAGTAAATTGTTATGATGAGACCTTGTACTTAGCTGATGATATGCGGACAAATTTTGAAAACGAGAAGCCAAATAGATTGGGGTAGCGGTGCGCAGAATTTGAAATAAGAGAACAAGAGAATGCAGGGCTCGTCGATCGCTTAGCCTTAGCCAAGACAGAGTTTGGAAAGACGGGGAAACATGATCATACTTACGAATATTACAAATGTAACGGACGCACGCATTATGCACACGTTGTAGCCTGTTGCTCAAATTTGCATTTAGGTTACTTAATATAATATCGCAGTAGTCGAAGTGTGGCATCACGAGTGTTTGTACAAGGACTAATTTTAATTTATCTGGAAGAAAGTTCTTCAGTCGCTTTAATGAGTGAATAATGGAAAATATTTTTTTGGAAGTGTGATTCACTTGTTCATTCCTTTCCAGGAAACTTAGCATCGCCTGTGAACACCGTAGCGTGATAGAGGACACAACAATTATGAATTGAAAAATATCGTGCTAATAACAATAGTTTAAGCAGACATTGATCTGAATACCGTGCACTATTATCGGACTTAGAAGCTCAAGAAACGGTCGCCTGGAGCTTTTAGAATTACTATATGTGTTGCGGTATGTTTTTTTCACTTGGTTATTTAACGACTTTGTTTCAACTACTGGGGTTATTTAGCTTCGATGTAATTGGTGATAGCGATATGATATTTGGCGTGATGAGGCCGCGGATTCGCCATAGATTACATGACATTCGCTTTACGGTTAAGAAAAACTCCGAAAAAAATCCAACCAGGTAATCAGTCCAAGCGGGAATGGAACCCATGCCCGAGCGTAACTCCGATCAGCAGGCAAACGCTCTACCGCATGAGCCACGCTGGTAGCTGCGATATGTTTATCAGACTCTGGGATCAATAGGAATATTATCTGTTATAGTTACCATTGGTTATTAATACAGAAAAATTCGCTCCGGCGCCGAGGGTCGAACCCGGGTCCCCAGTTCTACGCACTGGGCGCTCATACCACTGAGCTATGTCGAGGCTCAATCCACCGCACCGGATCGAATCTTTCTCCTTTGGTATTTTCCTTTACTCTATGTTCGACATATAGCCTATAAAAGTCAGCTATCCTAACACAAGGAGCACACTCAATTGAGTGACTTGGTGGCCGGGATTCCACAGTATATAAGTTATGCATTGTTGGCGAATGATCTACGTAAAGATTAATTTTTTGGTCCTACAGAATTATCTGTTACGATTACCGTTGGATATTAATGGAGAAAAATTCGCTCCGGCGCCGAGGATCGAACCCGGGTCTCCAATTGGGCGCCCTAATCACTGAGCTACGCCGAGATAACAGATTCTATATTTAATGAATATAAGGCTGCGAAGAAACTCCTACTGAAGGATGCACTGGAAGGAATGGTGAATGGGAGAAGAGTTCGAGGCAGAAGAAGATATCAGATGATAGACGACATTAAGATATATGGATCATATGAGGAGACTAAGAGGAAGGCAGAAAATAGGAAAGATTGGAGGAAGCTGGGTTTGCAGTGAAAGACCTGCCCTTAGGCAGAACACTGAATGAGTGAAGTGAGATTTTTAGTCACGTGAACATTATAGCAAAATAATATCATTACTGTATTTAGTACCGCAAAATAGAAGCATAAATAGAAGAAAAACGAGAAATTCAGTCAAAATGAAACAAGCATAGAACACCAGTTTTCGCCTCTCTGGTTAACACTGAGCCAGAGATAATCATAATCAGAAGTAAAGGTTCAAAATATGAATTCAAGAAACGTTCATTGAAAGCATATGAAAAAGACTTAGAAGCAATTTCACACCATACCTGATTTCAGTACTGCCCTAAAATGAATCATTACAGTTCACGATTCCACATCCCTTCTATCTAAAAATCCATGGAAATACTATTCCGTCATTTGTGACTCGTTTTCTTTTCCTCGCGGACTTTCCAATGAGAACTTCGCCGTATTTCTAGTCTCTCCGGCAATTCTACCTGCCCGCACATCTCATGACTATGTTTAGCGTTGAAAATATGCTTAGCAAGAAACAAATGAATGTTGACAGCTTTCGTATGATTATTACTTTTATATATAGAGAAAGATTATTAAATTAACTTTCATATTAATCACTTAACGAGAAATCTCTTCATCAAAGAATTGTAAGTTATTTGGACACATCTTGTACTTGATGAAAAAAACAAAAGAACAACGACTTTGTCTAGGAAACAAGATTTAGTTAAAATACTCAATCTGTATCTATTCCATTATTTTTACTAGCCGTACCCGTGCGCTCCGCTGCACCCGTTAGAAATAAGTATAAAGTAATTACATAATTAAAATAGGACATTTGATCCAGGGAACATTCGTGTTTGATAGAAGGATAAATCGTTTAATATGTTACTTAATTTAAATTGCATCCAAATAATTAAAATGCGATCATTTTGGTCCAGAGACACTCATTTGGTGCAATGACAATTCCTTTAACATGTTTCTTAATTTTTATTACATGTAACCATAGTTTAACGAAGATTGACATCATTTAGATTTAATGTGTATATTTTATTTTACTTGTTATAGGTTTCCATTGAATTATGGTAATAACTTAATTTTAACCCTTGTTTTCTACGTATTCAGTAAATGGCGCTCGGCCCACTATGGTTCTGAACCCTTCAAATGACTTAAATTATATTACATAATATTATATTATATTATATTATATTATATTATATTATATTATATTATATTATATTATATTATATCAGAGAAGTTACTGTAATAACATTATAGCATTATGTCCATCTAGAGAAACTACACTTTCCAATGGTGAAATAATAATTAATTATACAAATCGGTTAATTTAGCTTCCGATATTACTTCATACAAACACAGAAACATTCTCTGTAGGCTATCTTTCATAGCTTTCGATTGTTGCTGTCCAAGGCCCCTTATAGACGAAGTAATTTGTTTTTTATTTCATTATACGGCCTTAGACGGCAGTTATTTTAATTTTAAAACTCATTTATCTCATTAAATATCAGTCCTATCAAAATTTTTCAAGGAATAAAACTTATCACAAATTAGTTTTAAAGAAACTTTTGTTAGGAAACATTTTTCACAAAAATCAATATTAAACGAGATATTTCGATTTATTTAATTCAGGCCCCCTTATAACCCCCCTTTTAAATAATGTATTTTGAATGCCATATAGCCTAAAATCTAAGTTACAACGAACATAATTTATATTCCAATTTTCATCGAAATCTGTTCATCCATTATCGCGTGAAAAGGTAACAAACATACAGACAGACAGACAGACAGACAGACATACAAACAAAAATTTCAAAAAAGCGATTTTCGGTTTCAGGGTGGTTAATTATATATGTTAGGACCAATTATTTTTGGAAAAGCGAAAATTACCAGAAAAATTTCGGCTACAGATTTATTATTAATATAGATGTGAACACATTCCTAACCACTTTACTTTTAAGAGTCTTTAAATCTTGGTTGTGGACGGAAGTGACGAATAGAAGGGACAAAGTAGTAGAACTAGAAGGAAATAATACTACTGGACAACTGTGTGAATTTAATTATTTTGATTACTTAATCTCGACCCAAAATAAAATTACAGACGTACAGCAAGAAATAAACGATATCACGAAATGAAATTCTTAAACCAACATAGATAAAATTCTCTTCAAATAATTAAAACAAATCCCTAAATACAGGATTATCGTGATAGGATAAATAAAGGAAGTCCAAGTTATCTTTATTACATTACATTACGGAATTTTTTTAAGAAGAAGAAGAAGAAAAAGATGTCTATAGCCTACTAACAAAATTACGATTACATAACATGACAGCAAAAGCCTCTCTAAAAAAATTACAAAACACCTCCACATATGCAGAACACATCACAAATGCTAACCACACCTACAGAGACATCAACACAGACATGGAAATACTGCACATCCAACCAAAAAGCCAGAAACTCAACACACTAGAACAATATGAAATATACAGACACACGAAAACACAACCCAACGATATTCTTAACACACAACTCAATTTCAAAACACATACACTCTTTGACTCTACACTACGAAAGCACCCACACAGGAAACAAGAAGCGCCAAGACCAACAACGACCAGTTCCGAAGATGACCGAAAATAGGTCGAAACATGTTAACAAGGTACGTTAAAATTTAACACAAGAAAGTTCTTATCATACATATTCCGAAGTGATACAGTGTTAAAAGTTGTGTAATCAAGATGTATGTATCAACACTAACTTTTTTATGCTAAATATTAATCATTCTGGATTAAATTTTTACTACAAGTATTTATGAGATAGCTGCATGTTTCTTTGCATTTGTTTTGTAAAAATTTGCTGCTAGTTTATTTTATTAATGTTTTATTCATGAATAACTGAGATATTTCATAAAATGAATGCATATAAATGTTTCTATATGTCTTGTGAATGTAATCAAAACAAAAAAGGAAACTTAAAAATTCAGCTCTTCTACGAAAAACTTGGGTTTGAAGATATTTTTAATGGAAATAGAAAAAAAAATTTTTTTAATCAAAAGCCAAAAAGATTTGGGAGTTCAAAATTTGATTCTGTTAGTCCTTTACATAGTAAACCTGCTCTCAAAATTTGGTTCAAAAAATGATTAGGAAAAAAAAGTTGTCCCATTAAGCGGAGCAGACTTGCAGTACGTTGAGACAATAGGATAGCTCTTTGAACAAATATAGGAAGCTAATTTTACACTGTTCACTTCAGGAAACTGAGAAATTATGACTATATAACTTAAAATCAAGTATCAAAGCCCACAAGTTGCTAATATTAATCTGATAGAAACCTATCGGTTGACTCGCTCGATAAAGTGTAATGTCAAACTATCCCTTCTATATAATAGAATTGTTAAAACAATCCCTCATCCCCCTACGTTTTTGTACCCACATTGAGTGTCGAATTATGTACCTCTCTCTCCCCAGCAGCGCCAAATACATTCCCCTACATTCCTAGCACTCTCTCACGTGTCAAATTATATTCCTCCCGACCCTCATCACTAACACAGCTGTGTGTACGCAGCTACATGACAAATGTGCCGGCAGGAAAATGAAACGCTTCCGAACGCATTGCAGCGTGGGTAACGATTCCATATATTAAGAGAATTTAGCGATTATACAAAAGTTGTCATCCTTAACCTTGTGCTTCTCCTTCTCTTCCTGCTCATCATCATCATCATCATCATCATCATCATCATCATCATCATCATCATCATCATCATCTTCCTCTTCCTCTTCTTCGTCTTCTTCTTCTTCTTTGAACTGAAGGGCATTCATTGTTTTTTCATACGCTTCTAATTAATTCTCTTTCACTATTTTTTTCTTTCACTTTGTTGTAGTTTCCATTCATTTTTTATTTTATTATTTTCTTCTGTCTTTAAATTTCTCTAGTCTTCATTCATCCGTTTTTCTTCTTATTTTTTTATATTTCATCTTTTTCCCCTCCCTGCTTAAATCTCTGTTCCTTATTGTCTCTTACATTTTTTTCTTTCATTTTCTTTTCTTATGTTTTATTTCTTCGTTATTTCGGTCTTTCTTCATTATTTCTTCTTCTTTCTCCATTACTTTTGTCATTTATTTCTCTTTTTCTTTCTTTACTTCTCCCTTTTCTTCTTTATTTCTTTCTTTCTCCTTTTCATTCATTCATTCTTTCTTTCTTTCTTTCATTCATTCTTTCTTTCTCCCTTTCATTCATTCATTCATTCTTTCATTCATTCTTTCTTTTTTCTTTCCTTGTTTCTTTCTTTCTTTCTTTCTCCCTTTCATTCATTCTTTCTCTCTTTCTTTCTTTCATTCATTCTTTCTTTTTTTCCTTCTTTCTTCCTTTCTTCCTTTCATTCATTCTTTCTTTCTTTCATTCATTCTTTCTTTTTTCTTTCCTTGTTTCTTTCTTTCTCCCTTTCATTCTTTCTTGCTTTCTTCCTTTCTTCGTTCGTTCGTTTCTTTCTTTCTTTTTCTTTCCTTCTTTCTTTCTTTCTCCCTTTCATTCATTCATTCATTCATCCTTTCTTTCTTTCTTTCTTTCGTTCATTCATTCATTCGTTCTTTCTTTCTTGTTTCTTTCTTTCTTGTTTCTTTCTTTCTTTTCCTTTCTTTCTTCCTTTCTTCCTTCATTCCTTTCTTCCTTCATTCCTTTCTTTCTTTCTTTCTTTCTTTCATTCATTCCTTCTTTTTACTTATCTTCTTTCTTTCTCTTCTTTCTTTCTTTCTTTCTTTCCTTCTTTCTTTCTTTCATTCATTCTTTCTTTTTACTTCTCTTCTTTCTTTCTCTCCTTTCTTTCTTTCTTTGTCTCTTTCTTTCTTTGTCTCTTTCTTTCCTTCTTTCTTTCTTTCATTCATTATTTCTTTTTTCTTTCCTTCTTTCTTTCTACCTCCCTTTCTTTCTTTCTCTTTCTTTCATTCATTCTTTCTTTTTACTCTTTCTTTCTCTCCTTTCTTTCTTTCTTTCTCTCTTTCTTTCCTTCTTTCTTTCTTTCATTCATTCTTTCTTTTTTCTTTTCTTCTTTCTTTTTTCTTTCTTTCTCTCTTTTTCCATCCATTCTTTCTTTTTGTTCCCTTTTTTCTTTCTTTTTCTCTTTCTTTATTTCTCTGTTTCATTTATCTTGTCTTTATTTCTCTCTTTCCTTCTTTCTTTCATTCATTTTTTCTTTATTTCCTTCTTTCTTTCTCTCTTTTTCCATTCATTCTTTCTTTTTTCTTCCCTTCTTTCTTTCTTTCTCTTTCTCTTTCTTTCTTTCTTTGTTTCATTTTTCTTTTCTTTATTTCTCTCTTTCCTTCTTTCTTTCATTCATTTTTTTTCTTTCTTCCTTTCTGTCTTTCCTTCTTTCTTTTTTCTCTGTTTCTCGAGAGTCAAACATACGACTTTCTCCTCGTAGTTCTCCTCCCCCTATTTTTCTCCCCCTTAATCATTACAGTCGCCGCTACCACCATCATCACAAATATAATAATAATAATAATAATAATAATAATAATAATAATAATAATAATAATAATAAAATAACAGTAACACCAATTCTCTTAACGTCACAGCCTTCTGAAATCTGTTCAGACTCCGTTCGCACTACACAAATGCGAAATAGAAGACCACAGCCGAGTGAAATGGAGGAAGGGGAGAAGAGCAGAATCCAATCTCCGCCTGATGGGTACGGCGTGCAAACTGTTCATATTTCGGTAATATGGGGCCGCCCATCCTATCTGGGTCTATACCAATTGGCAGAAAGACGCATTCCCATGTTAAACGAAGGTATATGCCAGTGCGGGACCATTTACACATCGGGGAAAATAAACACGTAAGTGGATCAGAACACAATTTTCTACAAAACGTGTTAGGACATACAGACATACACACGTACTTCAGAGAGTGAATAGTAGTGGTTGCAGCAATATTATCAGTAGCAGTAGTAGTAGTATCTAACAAAACTTTGAACTGCAGAGGTTATTCCGTGACGAAATTCAGCATGGGCGAGAAAAAGAATTGCCTGGAGCCCTCTACAAGGAACAGGGTTCGTTCACGTGCGGTAAACGTGTGACACAGGGCCACAGCTTTATTACCTCCACGTCAGGGATTTAACGATACATTGAAATACATTACCCACGGCCGGGTTTCAACCCACGAATTTTGGATCAATGAAACCTCATGTTTATATGGAAATCTGAAGCTGAATTCGAAAGATAGCGCTGTTTACATAAGATCAATTAATCGTGACAGCGTTACAATTGCTCTTCTATGAATTTGCTAACTTGTTGATACAATCATTAAGTAAACAATCTATTCGTTCATCCATAATTTAACCCTTTACTGCGTAGGACAGTCTTGCACACACTGGTTTAATATTCAAATAACTTAAGTAGTTCTATCTTTCTCAACTGATGTCACATAATTATGGTCAAATCCAGTTATTGATAGTGTGCCATATCTGTCCCAGTATGCAGTTAAAAATATTATATGCTTATATTATAAGTTATATGAATATAAAATCGGTATGTGCCATATCTGTCCCAGAATGCGGTAAGGGAACTAATTCATCCAGCTACATGTTCATCTATTTATTCATTTCCCCACTCACTTACGTAATCGCCCACCTACACATTTATTTATTGATTCATCAATCCGTCCATCCATCCTTCCTTCCATGTATCCATCCATCTACATCCATAAATCTATTAATGAATCCATCAACCTATTAATCCTTCCAGCTGTTTACCCGTCCATTAATCTATCACTTTACCCAACTACACATCACCCATCTACCCGTCCAACCATCTACCCTACATATCTATTCATCCATCCATCCAACTACGTTTATCATAACTCCAGTAATCGATCCATCAATCTATTAATCTATCCACAAATCCACCCATAGACATATCACCCATCTATCCATCCATATATCTACCCGCCACTCCATCCATCCATCCATCCATCCATCCATCCACATCCATCCAAATATATCTTAATCCATTAATTGATCCATCAATCTATTAATATATCCATCAACCACCCATAGACACATCATCCATATACCCATCAATCTACCTACCCGTCTACCCGCCAATTAATCCGTCTATCTATCCATCCATCCAACTATATCTTAATCCATTAATCGATCCATCAATCTATTAATATATCCATCAATCACCCATATACCCATCCATCTATCCATCCATCCATCCAACTATATCTTAATCCGTTAATCGATCCATCAATCTATTAATATATCCATCAATCACCCATATACCCATCCATCTATCCATCCATCCAACTATATCTTAATCCGTTAATGGATCCATCAATCTATTAATATATCCATCAACCACCCATAGACACATCATCCATATACCCATCAATCTACCTACCCGTCTACCCGCCAATTAATCCGTCTATCTATCCATCCATCCAACTATATCTTAATCCATTAATCGATCCATCAATCTATTAATATATCCATCAATCACCCATATACCCATCCATCTATCCATCCATCCATCCAACTATATCTTAATCCGTTAATCGATCCATCAATCTATTAATATATCCATCAATCACCCATATACCCATCCATCTATCCATCCATCCAACTATATCTTAATCCGTTAATGGATCCATCAATCTATTAATATATCCATCAATCACCCATATACCCATCCATCTATCCATCCATCCAACTATATCTTAATCCGTTAATCGATCCATCAATCTATTAATATATCCATCAATCACCCATATACCCATCCATCTATCCATCCATCCAACTATATCTTAATCCGTTAATCGATCCATCAATCTATTAATATATTCATCAATCACCTATAGACATATCACCCATCCATTCATCTACCTATATACCCGTCACTCAACCAATCAATCAATCCATCCAACTGTCCATCCGGTCATCTATCTATTCATATTAGATCGTTCGGACGACAGTAATTTTTATTTATGTTTTGAAAAGATTACAATATGTAATGTTACATTCATATAGGCCCAAATGTGATGTTATAAAGCAGTTTATTGCTACAAACTTCCCTTATGAAAGGGTTGCCACAATGACAAAGCGTTATAAACAATCAAATTTACTGAATGTAAAATGTTTTGTTTACAAACTAAGATATGAGGCTTACAATTTTTAAAATTATACATATTATCACAGTCATCAGTCAATTCTATATAAAAGACACAATAAAATTGTTAAATCCATAAAGATGATTTCCCAAAATTGAAACAGACACCTTATTTACATCTTTAGTCTCCAGAAAATTGGGAAATCAAATTAGAAGATGATTAACAGTCTGTAATGCTTCGTTGCATTTGCAGAGATATTAATTTTCATGATTAATATGAAGTATTTGAAAATAGGATCAAATTCGCCACGGTCTGATATTAATTGAGTGACAATGTAATTTGGTGTCAGTAATTTATATTTTCCCCGATATGAAACCGTGGAGAAAGAGAGCTCTTATGTCTTCTGTTATCGACCCTGAGGTGTTATTTCTCCAGTGATCATCTAAACACATCATAATTTTTTTTCTTAGTTGCTTTTCTATGAACTAGGAAGGACACTTGGAAGAGGCGTAGACTAAACCGCTCCCTTGACAAGTTGGTGAGATCTTTCATCGCCGCCAGTGGTTTTGGTAGTTCCAATGCTAACTGAGATTAGATTTAAGGTAATCCCGTCATTTATCGAACTAAGAGCAGTTTCTGAGCCACTGAACACTCGAGAGCTGTATTTTATATCACCACACCACTCCACAGCCTTCCGAATTAATGATGATTTTAATTCAAAGAGGCAAGGCATAATCATCGAGTGGAGATGGTGACAATGACGGATACCGGTATGTAAATGCTTAGCGCAACTTCAAACCATTGCTTCAACAACAATGTATGAAATGATCTCCCCTATGTTATTTATAATTGTGACTATTACACATTTACTACGTCATACCACTTTTAACCAATAAAACGATACGAAACGACGTGTTTCAACCAATCATGGCTGCTTATCCTACAATTTTTATCACCTGCCTAGCATTTGTTTCTTTGTTTGCCAAAATTGTACTTTCAATATTGAAATATTATCTACTGCAAATTTTAGTTTCTTGTAAACAAATTTCTTGTAAGACATTTTTAATGTCATTTTAAATGTTTAATATTCTTTGTCTTTGGCAACCTCACCAAGTTGAGGAAGATTGAATTATTGTATTACCTTTTAAAATGATTCATGTTTATTTCATCATCCTTAACTAAAACTTTTCTATCATTTATCGTGTTTATATTATTTAGGTTATGTTATAGTTTCTGCTATATGAGATTATTGATAATCACTTATCAGAGGTTATTTAATACTGTTAATTGAAGTGAAATGCAAATGTTTAATAAAAATTAAACAGAATCAACAAAGCCTTCTTGACTAGTAATCGTCCATAGAGTTCAATGAAGATTGTATAGTTGGCACAACTGGTAACAAGAGAACAGCTCGTCATAATACACTATTGCCATCTAGCGGAATATTTTGTAATGATGAGGTGGTACAATAACATATTTATCCATGACCATAACGAAAAACACGCCTTTACTAAATACTTTTGCGTTTGTAAAGTAGGCTTTTATTCAACATTACTTTATTCCACTAGTGAGATAAACACTTTACCTCACAATTTGAATTTATCTCACAGTTCATTAGTATTTTCCTAGTACCGGGCACACACGTATACTTTTCCATTCAACTATTACTCAAGAAGTTAATATATTAGTTACTAGATGTCACTACCTCTACTTCTTTATTGCCATTTCTTAAATATACATACACTCAATCTCCTTCCCTTTTCTCTATCTACTACGTCGTAATTTGTGCATTGCATTCATATCTAATATTTACTTTTTTTTAAATTTGTAATAATTTAGCTTAACGAAATTATCTACGAAGTTGCGGTTATAGGATTTTATAACAACACGCGTTAGTCAACTGAGCTAAACAGACACGATTATTAATTACGTTTTAATATTCCTCTTAAGTTTACAGAAGTAAAATGTGAAATTATTTTAATCACATTAGTCCCGTGAACACTTCTAAATAATCTCTGAAACTTCAAAAAGACGAAAATGCACGTTTAAAATGAAAAAAATATATATATTAAAATTATATAATTAATTATAATTTGTTATTTATCCAACGCCTTAGATACCATTCTTCACTAACCATGGCCTTCTACATTACCTACCTAGTACACGTATCGATTCTAAAATCAATGCCATGATATATGATTATATGAGGGCTTATTTTCAACATATTTTCTTTTATAAAACATAATTTTTCGTTATGGTCATGGATAAAATTACGTATGGTACTTGTCGGCTGACGCCTCGTGCTTAAATCTTTCCACTCGCGCAATAAAAATGCACTTACCTCACAAGTACCATAAATAACTATTCCAAGACAGTTTAGTACATATTTTAGCAAGTCAATTAATATTTTATTGTATTAGAGTAGGCCTACTTTATTTCTTCTAATCTTTATACACTTTCTTCTAATCGTGTAGTTAATAGCCAATTAAATCCCACTCAAGTTTTGATTTTCTCTAGCTAAATTATAACCTCCAGTGAGATTACTGTAGATAAATTTATGAGCACAAAGATGACGGAGTGAGAGGAAGTCTGCCCTCAACGCTTTGCTGATCACGAATTTCACAAGATGTATCAGGGTTCGAATTTCTGCAGTCATTCCACTGAGCTATGTTTGGATTGCTATAAGTTTATTGTTATGCATATCAATATTGGCAACCCGCCATCGAAAAAGGTAAACAAAGCTGATATATCTGCTAGTCAAGTTATCCAGAGGTAATTACAAACCTCAATAACCACAAAACACGTTATTTGGGATAATAAAATCACACATATTCCAATACCCATTATCTAAAAGCGCTCCTAACGCATACATGAATTTGATATATCTGCTGCAATAATTGGACATCATTTTCTACGGAACCAACAGCATCAGTTTTGCTCCAATAGACAGCCAGTTATACCCAGTCAATAGCAGGAACCAGTGAAAGTACTTCTCGTTAATATGTAAAGCATAGCTAATACAAACGAGTGTTGTTACCAGGGCCCGGATTTTTAGGTTTTATAAAAACAATTTTAGTCGTTTTATTATCATAAAATAGTCTTTTTTAAGTTCTGAAAAAAACTATTTTAGCCTTTTATAGAAATTTTATGGCAAATTTATAATTGAGACGTATATAGACAAAAGAATTAGGACGATTTGCATTATGGAATAATTTTATAAATATTTTTTTTGTCTTTTATGATAATTTATGCTCATACTCTGGTATTTTCGCAACACTATCTTGAGATAATTCATACTAGCACTACTATTTCACTTTTTTTACTTACTTACTGGCTTTTAAGGAACCCGGAGGTTCATTGCCGTCCTCACATAAGCCCGCCATTGGTCCCTATCCTGAGCAAGATTAATCCAGTCTCTCCCATCACATCCCACCTCCCTCAAATCCATTTTAATATTATCTTCCCATCTACGTCTCGGCCTCCCCAAAGGTCTTTTTCCCTCCGGCCTCCCAACTAACACCCTATATGCATTTCTGGATTCGCCCATACGTGCTACATGCCCTCCCATCTCAAACGTCTGGATTTAATGTTCCTAATTATGTCAGGTGAAGAATACAATGCGTGCAGCTCTGCGTTGTGTAACTTTCTCCATTCTCCTGTAACTTCATTCCTCTTAGCCCCACATATTTTTCTAAGAACCTTATTCTCAAACACCCTTAATCTCTGTTCCTCTCTCAAAGTGAGAGTCCAAGTTTCACAGCCATACAGAACAACCGGTAATATAACTGTTTTATAAATTCTAACTTTCAGATTTTTTGACAGCAGACTGGATGACAAAAGCTTCTCAACCGAATAATAGCAGGCATTTCCCATATTTATTCTGTGTTTAATTTCCTCTCGAGTGACATTTATATTTGTTACTGTTGCTCCAAGATATTTGAATTTTTCCACCTCTTCGAAGGATAAATCTCCAATTTTTGTAATTCCATTTCGTACAATATTCTCGTCACGAGACATAATCATATACTTAGTCTTTTCGGGATTTACTTCCAACCCTACCGCTTTACTTGCTTCAAGTAGAATTTCCGTGTTTTACCTAATCGTTTGTCGATTTTCTCCTAACATATTCACGTCATCCGCATAGACAAGCAGCTGATTTAACCCGTTCAATTCCAAACCCTCTGTGTTATCCTGAACTTTCCTAATGACATATTCTAGAGCGAAGTTAAAAAGTAAAAGTGATAGTGCATCTCCTTGCTTTAGCTCGCAGTGAATTGGAAAAGCATCAGATAGAAACTGGCCTATATTGACTTAAGTTTCAAGTCTACAGGTTATGATATTAAAATCATTTCTTTGTCTTGTGTCATATGAATGAATATCATTTCTTAATGTTAAAGTCGGAAGATTATCTTTATCATACAAAATTAACTGTAGAATATATAAATTTATTACAGTCATGATTTTGTTTTTCACATTAAAATCTGCATTTTATATAATTCTTATGGCCCTTTTTTGGGCTTTAATACTAACTTACAGTACAAAATATACAGTAGTTCAGGCCTGCAAATTTCCACTACACACTACTTAAAGGGTGTAATTTATATCTTGTTATTTGAAGTGTTCTATCAGTGAGGAAGTGTGTAGTGTCAGTGAAGTCTATTGTGCAAGTGAAGTGTGTTGGTGTCAGTGAAGTGGCTGTGCAAAGTATTTGAACAGTGAAATGGTTAGAAGTGTTAGTGAAATCAGGTAGAATCAGTGCAGTGAGTGAGTTGACAGCGAAATAAGTGTAGTGCCGAAAGGTACTTGTGCAGGTATGAACCTGTCACACTCGTGGGTCTTAGTTCGAACTTAGGGTTAAGATACAAATTAGATTTACTTTAAATGCTATTTTAAGTGATCGTGCGCCATTTAATTTAGGATGCTCCTTGTTATTGTTATTATTATTATTATTATTATTATTATTATTATTGTTTTTTATTAGTTGTGTTTATTATTAATTGTCATTATTGAGTGTAATTAGTTACCACTGCCACCGGGTATATACCCATTTGCAGTGTGAATAAATACATACATACTATCTTTAAACCGTAATTCTTGATAAATGGTGAACTGATGTCCATATTTCTTCTTTCACAGATAATTTCAGTGTTTTTTCTTGCATAATCTTCAAAATTCGATGTGATTTAAGATGTTTGAAAATTTGGGGTTACGCTCACTTTGCCACGGAATGGTTCTTATTATTATCATCACATTACCGTCATGATTACATTATATCATTGTCATTCAGTGAAGCTACAATTCAGAATGATTCAGCTCCTGCCATTCTTCTCAACCGTGGACAACTGTTATCCAATTTTTAATCATGCCCTTGTCCCGTTCTCTTGGATCCCTTTCTCCCTTCGCAGTTTCAATTTTCCTCTTGGGATCTTCCGTCCTGGATTATTGAGCAGAAACTTCCCAGCAGGGTCATTTTCGTGTAATCTGATAACATGACCTGACCACCTGATCCTATGAAGCTTTATAAATTATAAACCGTCCAGTATACACGCTGCTTGCGTCAGAATGATACCAGCTTCTATGGTTGGTTGAAGTTGCCTAGCAACGTCCTTGTTAAGAGCTAAAAGATAAACGGAAAATTATTAAATTCCTCTTATAAACACGCCTACAGTTCCTGCATAATTCGTTGAAATTCGCGTTTCGCCAAATTAAACGAATTTATTTATTTTAAGATAACGTATTCTATGCAGTAAGCATAGGTAAATGCACAACAATTTATTAGAGTGCTTGCTTAACATGGCTGTTCCATTTACACGTTAGTCATTTGATATAGACCAATCATAATGCAATAAAATATTAGATCAGCTATGGCCAAACGGAGCACAAGTACCATTCGTCGTACTTGGTTCGAGTCTTGAAAACTACCCCAGTGTATACATAGGTAACCAAGTATGGACACTTCGCGTCGGTACCTTTGATGTAGCCGGACTGATTTCAATGACCTTCAAGCCAGCTAGAGCGTGAGGTTCTGTTTTCTCCCTACAGTTGGCGCTGACATCACATCAGCTAGCAGTCGACACGGCGGAAATATAACACATAATTAATACATCTAGGTACATTATATACTTACTTACTGGCTTTTAAGGAACCCGGAGGTTCATTGCCGCCCTCACATAAGCCCGCCATTGGTCCCTATCCTGAGCAAGATTAATCCAGTCTCTATCATCATATCCCACCTCCCTCAAATCCATTTTAATATTATCTTCCCATCTACGTCTCGGCATCTCCAAAGGTATTTTTCCCTCCGGCCTCCCAACTAACACTCTATATGCATTTCTGGATTCGCCCATACGTGCTACATGCCCTGCCCATCTCAAACGTCTGGATTTAATGTTCCTAATTATGTCAGGTGAAGAATACAATATGTGCAGTTCTGTGTTGTGTAACTTTCTCCATTCTCCTGTAACTTCATCTCTTTTAGCCCCAAATATTTTCATTATGTACTCAAATAAAATAAATTGGATCCATAAAATAATAAATCCGTCATTAACTGTAATGTCTAGACTCTAGAGTTCCTTTATAATGAGAGTTGAAATGGTGACCACAACAATTAAAATATGTAATGATTTGATAACGCTGAAAATGGAAAAACAAAACTCTCATGAGAAGTAAAACCATATACTATATTATATTATATACAAATATTAAACGAATTTGATACATAATTTTATAATGTATTATATTATTTTATAATATAATTTATTATATCTGAAATATAAATAATTATTATTACAACTAGTTTGTCACTGAGAAATAAGGAAAAGCTGTTAACTTGAATTTATTTGAAGCAAAGCGTTACTGGATTATGCAATAAGGTAGGCGATGTTTGAATCCTGTGTCTGAACTCTATTCTCAATTATTATCTTAGCGTATGCTCGATTACACTAACCTCTAGCGCTTGAAAGTGGAACTAAACGCCGGCGCACAGAGAAACAAAACACAGGAAAATTCGCTCAGAGTCCATTCTTTATAATCCCTATTCGCTGACTACCCCCTCCCTACGGGGTGATTAACATCTTTGAGTAGTCTCTCGTAGAAGAATCAGGTAAGCATAACATTTAATCCTTAAAGTGGCAAAGCATCATTTCTCTCACTAGTTTATTAAACCATGTCGGACTGTAAAGAAAACAACTATCGCAATGTACATATTTGATATGTTGTACAATATTATAGTATTGTGAAATTTTAATTTTCCTATCAGTTTTTTTCTATTGTTCTATTAAAATAATAGCATATAGCCTATTAACCTGTTGTATCCTATAGGATAATTTGTCAATTTTTTTAAACAAATTTCAGAAAAGATTTATCAACAAATGTTTTAAAACAAATTTCACTGTAAAATGAAAACGAGAGAGAGGAAAAAAAAAAAAAAAAGGAACAGTGATAGAGAGAAAAAATGCCACTCCCTGGAAATTGTCGCCATAGGCAACTGCCTAACTGCCTAGACCTAAATCTGGCACTGTATATATATAGCTCTCAAAACTTAACTATTTTTATATCTTCGATATATCTTCTTATATCTCCTACTTAATTGTAATATAATACTAATATGTATACTAATGTGTTTATTTTTATTTTTACTGTGTACATTTTTTATTGAATTATCGGCTTCTGTTTTTATGTGATTCGTATTTGATTCTAACAACATTAATATGTATTCCACTATGTTTATTTTTATTTTATGAGGTAAATTTTTATGTAACTACCTCTTTTTTATCTCATTATGTACCTAAATTGTATCAGTATGTAATTACTTAATTCCGATCCAGTTTTATGTTCAACTGTGTAAGCAAGTTTTAATCCTGGTTGAGTGTAAGAGAAGGCCTTACGGCCTTAACTCTGCCAGGTTAAATAAAGCCATTATTATTATTATTATTATTATTATTATTATTATTATTATTATTATTATTATTATTATTATTATAGAACTCCTTTCTCTACATAAATAGAGTTTAGTCGCTTTTGTGTATGCTAGCACGAATGAAAAAAAAAATACAAATTAACGCCACGTTGTAAAATAAATTAAATTCTCCTAGAATCTGCATTTCGCTCTCCAAGAAGATAGGCAAGAGTTAATTCTGTAAGCAAATCTAATGACTTCTGTAGGCAACTGTTTCCCGTCTAAGGGTAATTGAGTTGTTTCAACCGCTGTTGACGCAAATAAAGCGGATCGGCATTTTGATGTGGGAAGAAGCTGTACATATCTCCCTGATCTCATTGCACATAACATGAACTTTCTCCGGCCTTGCTTCGATTGTCTCGCTCGCTTCATCCCAGAGAGTGGTCCAACTCCATTTATTAAATTACGCTGCAGACAATCGTGCTACGAGAAGATTCCGCAGTGGAATAATGGATTACAAATTGCAGGCACATTCTCTTCGGAAGGCAATCCACCGTTCGTGATTTGAACCCAGTCACTAGCAACTTGAATGATTCTGTATTGATTACATTTCGTATGTAAGATTGAGTGCTATTTTTGGACGTAATTTAGAGGTACAGAAGTGCTTATCCGACGAGGCATGGAGCATGTCTAATCATTTCTGCTCAACCAGATTTTTGTACCCGAATGACGGAATTAGATGCATGTCATTGTGATGCCTGGGTAGGCCGGTCCCTCCACCCGCCACGTCTAGCATTCTCTTTAGCCATAAAATCTGTATATCATACTTCTTCTGATGTTCTGCTGTAAACTGATGTTCAAATATATTTATTTATTTACTTATTTATTTACTTATTTACTTATTTATTTACTTATTTACTTACTTATTTATTTACTTATTTATTTATTTACTTATTTACTTAAATATTTATTTATTTATTTACTTATTTACTTACTTATTTACTTATTTATTTATGCATTTATTTATTTATTTACTTATTTACTCACTTATTTACTTATTTATTTATTTACTTACTTATTTACTTATTTATTTATTTACTTATTTACTTACTTATTTAGTTATTTATTTATTTACTTATTTACTTACTTATTTATTTATTTATTTATTTACTTATTTATTTATTTATTTACTTATTTACTTACTTATTTACTTATTTACTTATTTATTTATTTATTTACTTATTTATTTATTTATTTACTTATTTATTTACTTACTTAAATACTTACTTACTTATTTACTTACTTATTTACTTACTTAAATACTTATTTATTTATTTATTTATTTATTTACTTATTTATTTACTTATTTACTTATTTATTTATTTATTTACTTATTTATTTATTTATTTACTTACTTATTTACTTACTTAAATACTTATTTATTTATTTATTTATTTATTTATTTATTTATTTATTTACTTATTTATTTACTTACTTAAATACTTACTTACTTATTTATTTATTTACTTATTTACTTACTTACTTATTTATTTATTTACTTATTTACTTACTTAAATACTTATTTATTTATTTATTTACTTATTTATTTATTTATTTATTTATTTATTTATTTATTTATTTATTTATTTACTTATTTATTTATTTATTTATTTACTTACTTATTTACTTACTTAAATACTTATTTATTTATTTATTTACTTACTTATTTACTTATTTATTTATTTACTTATTTATTTATTTACTTACTTATTTACTTATTTACTTAAATACTTATTTATTTATTTATTTATTTATTTATTTATTTATTTATTTATTTATTAATAAAGTAATTGGTTTGTTTCCCACAACATTTCGGACTTATTCCATTTTAGTAGAATACAGACCACGGAAAGACAAGTCGGGGACTGTACTTAAACTTATTTTACATAAAAAGTGGAATTAATCGATTTTACTAGTAGCCTAATAGGACGATATATATACATAGGTAGACCTTCTTACATTATATGCACACATACACTTTAAAATTTATTTTACATGTCTTTTAACTTATTACGCATAATTACAGGCAATAAATACAATGCTTATTGGTGTGATTTGAAGACCGTGATTTTGTCACTGTGACAGGTTTGTCACTGGTTCCGACTTTGACTACAGTTCCGAAGTCACAGTTCTTTGCCCAATATGACACTCACAGCGATTTTTTTCTTCATTTATTTCAACAAGAATGATGCTAACCACAATTTTTTATATCTCAAATGTAGAGTACCTTTCTGAGATTACTAATCTCTATAGAACATGCTGAAAATGTCCTCTCTTCTACAAAATTCTAAGCATTTAATGGCATATAAAACTGTTTTATTTCGTCATAAGAGCGGCTGTAGGCTGTAACAGAAATAGATAATGTCACTGCAAGTTACAACATGGAGATGGAATGTCTTCAACTTTACAGTCCATATTCAAACAGTAATCTAAAATGTGGGCACGTAGCGTTCAGACTATAAAAGGAGTTCTGAATCAGATACAGTTCGCAAGTAAGACGCTGTTAAAATGCAACTTGCAGTTTTAATTGAATAGAAAGGTCATGCATGGCAAAGAAATCATTTCTATGACACATACGAATAGTTTTTAATTATTTGTACGTCTTTCTTGATGTTATAGTGGTTGCCATGTTCGGCCTTACATCAGAGGTTTTGAGTTTCGAACACTATCGAATGATATACGTTTTCAGGGGGTGATAAAAGTGTTTAATGTGGCTTCCTCCTTACATCGGAGGTTTTGAGTTTCGAACACTATCGAATGACATTTTCAGGGGTGATAAAAGTGTTTAATATGGCTTCCTCTTTACATCGGAGGTTTTGAGTTTCGAACACTATCGAATGATATACATTTTCAGGGGCGATAAAATGTTTAATATGGCTTCCTCCTTACATCGGAGGTTTTGAGGTTCGAACACTATGGAATGATATACATTTTCAGGGGTGAAAAAATGTTTAATATGGCTTCCTCCTTACATCGGAGGTTTTCAGTTTCAAACAGTTTCGAACACTATCAAATGATATACATTTTCAGGGGTGATAAAATGTTTAATATGGCTTCCTCCTTACATCGGAGGTTTTGAGTTTCGAACACTATCAAATGATATACATTTTCATGGGTGATAACAAGTTTAATATGGCTTCCTCCTTACAACGGAGGTATTGAGGTTCGAACACTATGGAATGATATACATTTTCAGGGGTGATAAAATTTTTAATATGGCTTCCTCCTTACATCGGAGGTTTTCAGTTTCAAACACTATCAAATGATATACATTTTCAGGGGTGATAAAAGTGTTTAATATGGCTTCCTCCTTACATCGGAGGTTTTCAGTTTCGAACACTATCAAATGATATACATTTTCAGGGGTGATAAAAGTGTTTAATATGGCTTCCTCCTTACATCGGAGGTTTTGAGTTTCGAGCACTATCGGATGATATAGGCCTACTGTACATTTTCAGGAGATCGGCCTGGGTAGGGTAGTCGGTATAGCGCTGGCCTTCTGTGCTCGAGGTTGCGGGTTCGATCCCGGCCGAGGTCTGTGACATTTAAGTGTGTTTAAATGTGACAGGCTTATGTCAGGAGATTTACTGGCATGTAAAAGAACTTCTCCGGGACAAAATTCCGGCACACCGGAAATAAATAAATAAATAAACAAATTAAATAAATAACATTACTGTTGCTGATCTTCCTTTACTTATCCTATGTTTAATATGATCTTGTCTGGCCTTTTAAAATAGTACATTATGCAACGAGCCTATAATGGTAGTAATTAAGACGCGAGTACGTTTGTTTATGAAACGAGCGCAAGCTCGTTTCATAATTTTCATACGAGCGTCTTAATTACCATTATAGGCAAGTTTCATACGACTTTTTATGCTCGACCATATTTCTAACTTGAAATTATTCAGAAGTATTAATTTTATTTGTATCTGACTGAAGATCGGAAGTGACCTCGTGCATAGCTCGTGAATTGGGAGATGTGCGCAGACGCGAAAGTATTGATTTTTTCCGAGGAACAATAATAATAATAATAATAATAAATAATAATAATAATAATAATAATAATGATTTATTTTAGCTGGCAGAGTTAAGGCCGTAAGGCCTTCTCTTCCACTCAACCAACAAAAAGTGCATACACATATGCATGAACTTACAAAGAATTCAACAATTTGATTAAGTGAGAGTTACATGTATACAAGAGTTATATACGAATTAAACAACAAAATACTATGAACTATCAATTAGACACTGAAATAAACTGTGTAGCAGAATTAAGCTAAAAGACATAGAATGTAATATATTTCAAATAATATTAGATAATAGAAAGAGATTATTATGAGACAATTTTGAAAATACAGCACTATCAGGATGATGTCTAAAGAAAGAAGTAACAATGTAGTCAGTGATAGTTTAAATCAGTATGATTGGAGTGAAATGCTAATAAGGTTATTGCTAATAATGTCATTGACCTTGATGTAATGTAGAGAATAACATGAACTAATTTTGATATAACCTGGAAATTGATTTAGAATTGAAAACGAGATGACAAATTGAATTTATTTGAATATTATTTACAATTAATTCTAATTATTATAGTAACAGAACATAACCTTTTGCGACAGTATTGGATTTCCAGCCTCCGTGACGTTTCCCTCGTTGTCTTTCGATTGCATATCCGAGAATAATCGAAAACCGGAACTTTAATGAATAGGTGCACTTTAATGACATGCATTAAAGGACTGCTACCAGGTGTATAATTACTACATTTCGGCATGGTCGAGCATAAAAGTATTTAAAGGGAAAAAAAATGAAGTTGCGTGAAACTGCAATCATACTTTAGTGTCATTAAAAACCCAGCCCACCAGAGTTTTAAAAATGGCGTCACAGTAGCCGACAAGGAAATTTATGTATTGTGTTTTTCACTTTATTTAACCATCCTCGCCCTTCAAGTCAAGTAACAAGGAAGTTATCACTCTTCTGTCTTGTCTAAGGATTAAACTGCCGTAAGACGACAAACAAGAAAGACATTAGTAGACGAACAGAATTTCAGAACACTCCCTGGCAAACAAAAACAAAAGAACAACGGGGGTGATGTAATGCAGGCAAAGTTTCAGAGTTACATTCACCCGCCAAAGCTGCGGCTTCGATCTTCTTCATCTTAACGGGGCAGAACGAAAAATGAAGCTGTGGCATTCAAAGTTTGCTTCGGATACGACAGCTGTGCCGGTTTTTGCACCGTCAGTGCCGGCGGATATTGGATGCGACTTTGCTATCGCCCCTCTTTGTGTTTTTAGTTTCGCTCGAGATGACACAATCCATCAGCGTTCTGTCTCCTTCGCTCTCTTTCCCTCATCATCTCCAATTTTTTTCTTTATAATCTATATTCATACATTTTCCACCCACTCATGGATATCTAGTGACATTTTGGTTAAGATATATTTTTAAAGAAAATTAACGGATCAATAAATTGGAAATGAGGAGCTGGATGCAATAAGAGCGTTAGCCGATTAACGCTGTTATTGCATACATAGCTGTTCTTAAATGTTATATATTAACAGTCTTACTAATAAACCGTGTATAGTTTTTATACGAGACTTATGCAGAGTTGAGACAGAAAACGTTACTAATAAACCATGCATAAGCGATGGATGTATAAACAGGCTGTAACTATATAATGGGAATTGCTTTTACAGTAGTTATATACACGAAACCCCTTGTTTAAGCGTTGTATATAGCGAAAAAATGGCCGCCCCTCTAACAGCTGTTCGTATCGACTGTCATTTTATGATGATGGTTACCTTGTAACCACAGAAGAACAAACCAAAGATCATAGAATTATTAGAATAATATTGCTGTAGCTTGTACTCTTTGACCAAAATGTAGTGTGGTAATCGATTAGAGCCAGTTGTACTATCGATATTTAACACGCCACACTAGAGCGCTCTACCGGATGCAATAGAGAACCTCAGATATTCTATTACCTTTCGTAACGAAGTAATGACGAAACTATGACGTAGCTGTGTAACAGTCATACTGTTATACACGACGTATGTAGTGATTATTAGTAAGGAATTTACACACGACTTATAAACGAGCTACTCTTTGTATAAGTATAAGACAGTTAAACGTCTGTATATAGGGTTTTTATTAGTAAGACCGTATGCGGGATGACTTATCGTTGAATGTAGCTGCACATTTACTATACGTTACATTTTTTTTCATTCAGACCTTTGGCTCAACAGGTTTTAAACGTAAACAGACGACGTCAACATGCTACTGTATCTCCGTACAGTCAGAAGGAAAAGAAAAATAACGTACTGTAGCACATACCTTGCAAGGTTCAGTCCTCGTCATCATTGATGCAATTACCAGCGTTGCAGTAAACGATGATATATTCTCGTAAGTTGTCGAAGCTGAATCGTCTTTGCCTATCGCTTAAACAGTTTTTGTATAGAGAGAATGTCTGAAGAAAACCTCTAAAATGGGGATCACTCAATTTCTTTAGACTAATATTTGTACTGAGCATCATGTTGCACGTGTCGTTAGACCCGCACAACTAAATGATGATGATGATGATGATGATGATGATGGTTCCTCAGATTTCATTTCAACGCATTTCCTGTGCGATGTACTGTTGCAATGTTTCTCTATAGCCTGAGTTGTTCTGGTTTTTATTTCAATTTTCCATACATTACACACGATATCGTCTTCGTTAATACATAAAATGTCACTCTCATACTTCTTAATTGCATTTCGTGTCTCTGAGCGAATTTAACGTTTTGACTTCAACATTATGAATGGATCAGCACTACACTATTCAACTCGTACTAAATACTTGAGCAGGATAACACAACTGCACACATTGCGTTGCCATGTCGACCGGGGTTCCTTCGTTATGTACGCTGCTGTACTCGCCAGGTACACAAAAGACGGACGGCGCGGCACGTGCCATATACTCCGATACGAAACAACTTCACTTTTCCTTAAGTCGTCCCGCATCCATTCTCTAATTATAACATTTTGAATTTTACTAATATACAGGATGGAAGTAATATAACTTTACATATTTCAACAGCTTATTCCTTGGATAGAGCACAACAAAAAATTATAATAAATATTAGTCCCAAATGAAAAAAAAAAAAATCCCTTAAACGTTAACACTGTTTTATTCAGTAAATACTATCCGTACTATTCTGATTTTTACTTACTTACTGGCTTTTAAGGAACCTAGAGGTTCATTGCCGCCCTCACATAAGCCCGTCATCGGTCCCTATCCTGAGAAAGATTAATCCAGCCTCTATCATCATATCCCACCTCCCTCAAATCCATTTTAATATTATCTTCCCATCTACGTCTCGGCTTCCCTAAAGATCTTTTTCCCTCCGGCCTCCCAACTAACACTCTATATGCATTTCAGGATTCGCCCATACGTGCTACATGCCCTGCCCATCTCAAACGTCTGGATTTAATGTTCCTAATTATGTCAGGTGAAGAATACAATGCGTGCAGTTCTGTGTTGTGTAACTTTCTCCATTCTCCTGTAACTTCATCCCTCTTAGCCCCAAATATTTTCCTAACAACCTTATTCTCCAACATCCTTAACCTATTTCCTCTCTCAAAGTGAGAGTCCAAGTTTCACAACCATACAGAACAACCGGTAATGTAACTGTTTTATAAATTCTAACTTTCAGATTTTTCGACAGCAGACTGGATGATAAAAGTTTCTCAACCGAATAATAACAGGCATTTCCCATATTTATTCTGTGTTTAATTTCCTCCCGAGTATCATTTATATTTGTTACTGTTGCTCCCAGATATTTGAACTTCTCCACCTCTTCAAAAGACAAATTTCCAATTTTTATATCTCTATTTCGTACAATATTCTCGTCACGAGACATAATCATATACTTTGTCTTTTCGGGATTTACTTCAAAAACTATCTCTTTACCTGCTTCCAGTAAAATTCCCGTGTTTTCCCTAATCGTTTGTGGATTTTCTCCTAATATATTCACGTAATCCGCATAGACAAGCAGCTGATGTAACCCGTTCAATTCCAAACCCTCTCTATTATCCTGGACTTTCCTAATTTCATACTCTAGAGCAAAGTTAAAAAGTAAAGGTGATAGTGCATCTCCTTGCTTTAGCCCACAGAGAATTGGAAACGCATCTGACAGAAACTGACCTATACGAACTCTGCTGAACCAAAAGATACCTCAATTTATTATTTATAATAATAATAATAATAATAATAATAATAATAATAATAATAATAATAATTATTATTATTATTTATTAATTTATCCCTTTACAGTTTTTTAATAAAATAACTCTTTCTTCTAAATTAAATGAAAAGATCAACACGTACCGTTATTTCCTGCCATTAGAAAGTCTGGCAACCCTACTGCAGTAACTAAGGGACGGGATGCTGCACTTCAGATCTCAGTTCGTATGTATTCGTAGGTGCGCCGGCTAAACGCTGTTGCCAAACTACGTAGACTTTCAGTAATAGTTTAAGGGTGGGATATATAAGTGAATGTGGGTATATATGTATGTTCTCTACACAAATATAAACGCTTTGAACGATATGTACTAAAGTTTGCACATTTAGCCTTTATAGCCAAGAGAATAAGATAGGCTACATTAAAATAAATTTCACTAGATATAAGCTTCCACCCTCTTCTATTAATTCTGCTGGAATTTGATAGATACATGGTGACTTATACATGAACATCATTTTATTTTTACTAACATTTTTAATATTAACCTGGCTATACCTTTGGATTAACGGTTAAGAACCGGAAACACCGTTTGCTACCCCCTTCCACGACTGGAGTTCGATGATATTGGCGTAAAAAACAAACAAATCACTTTACTAGGTATAGGAGAGAAGAAAAGTAGTTCATCCATTTACGTAAACTAGGAAATATCGCGATTTTCAGTTTCATAATTTTCATTATAAGTTTTTGTTTAATCAAAATACAGTACTGTATTAACAATAAGTGTTTTTACTCACGAACTGAGCTGTCCATGTGAACGTATTCATTATGCAGTGTATATTATACTGTCTACAGCACATTAGCGTACAATATAGAGAATGAAGTTAAATTTAAAAATAATCATAATATGGATATTTAAACACATTTTTGAAAATGGTGGCCGTTCATTTCGATACAGGCTTCAGTTCTTTTATGAATATTATCGCACTATAGACTATTGTACCTAATTCCAATTACCAGTTTCGTCCTTCGTACCGGTACTAGTAACTCATGTTGAAGTAATTCTGTACCTGCTCTATAAAAGAGTACCTTACATACTGTAAATTCAATCTTCACTTCTGCCCGATCCGAAAAGATAAAATTATTCAGACATGCTATCTATGTACTGTCCGTCCAAGTGGTTATGTAGCAGGGTCGTAGAAAGGGGAGAAATGACTTGACAGTTAATTACTTAACGAGGCCCTTTTATATAAGTTACTTTAAACAGTTGTATAATATTACGTAGGCGTCCAATTCCTAACATAAATTAATGTTTTCAGAAAGAGCTAAGACAGCCCAGCCACTAGCCTTCAAAGAGGGGCGAGCAGAAGCGGGTGGGGAAATCGGGGTGCGACGTAGGCAAACGGACAGTACCTGTGCGAGAATATGATTCAATATTGAAAGCTCTTTCGTCACTGGAAAACGCGAACATATTTCTGGAACGTACTGTACTCACTAACTCGGTACTGTGTACTGTGACCGTATACGTGGCCTTTGTTCTATGTGAAGAACGGTTGGAAGTTTACTAGTAGAGAGGGTGGGAGTGAAGTACATTAAAAAATTCAAGTACAATAAAAATTGAAGTAAAAATAAAATGATGTCCCTGTACTTTTCAGCTTTTCTGTCGCAATTTCGACTTCGGAAAGTGTGGGTTCCGGTATGAATGGCTCAGCAGTTTGTATTTGAATTTCGTCCCGATCATTTCTATTTGGCCTATGTACATTTAGTAGTTGCCTAAAATAGTTTTTCCATCTGTTCAGGATTGAATGAGAGTCTGCAAGCAAGTCACCATTCTCATCCTTGATCACGTTTACTCTTGCCTGATATCCTTTCTTAAATTCTTTTATGCCCTTATATAAATCTTCAATGATTTTATTTTTATTTGTTTCTACCTCATTGAGTTTTTCCTTCAAGCAATCTCTCTTTTTATTCTTAATTGTACCACTTGCTTCCCATCTTTCACTGAAATAATTATCTCTATTAGCCTGGACTGGATTCTATAATAATTTCAATTTTGTCTGTTTCCTTCTTTTTACTACCATGGAAAAATCTTCATCAAACCATAGTTTCTTTTTCTTAGTTTCATAATAGCCTATGCTCTGCTTAGTTGCAATTTTGATATTATCTCTGATATTCTCCCACACGCTATTAACATCTAACTTCAACTCAACTTTACATAATAAAATATACAATTAATTAAATATATGCATTATTCTTTTACTGGCAACAACATAGTGTAGGATCTTTTACCCATTCCTTCAAGAACAATTTTTTTCTTAATCGTTATCTTCAATATTAAATTTTCTAAAATTTTTGATTAAGAAAAAAATATTTCCTGAAGGAACAGGTAAGAGATCTTAGACTATGTTGTTGATGTAAGTATTTAAAACATTCCAGGAAAAGATTCATGCAGATATTTAATTAATTGTATATTTTGTTATGTAAATGTTTTACGGTTGTAAAAAAATTATGCAATTTTGATTTTTTACAGGTAATTATTAGCTATTTTAATATTCAGAATAGTCGTTTATAAATTCGACCTGGTTGGCGATTTGGTATAGCGCTGGCCTTCTATGCCCAAGGTTGCGGGTTCGATCCCGGGCCAGGTCGTTGGCATTTAAGTGTTCTTAAATGCGACAGGCTCATGTCAGTAGATTTACTGGCATGTAAAAGAACTCCTGCGGGACAAAATTCCGGCACATCCGGCGACACTGATATAACCTCTGCATTTGCGAGCGTCGTTAAATAAAACATAACATTAACATCTTTTATAAAATGTAATGTATGTACTCGTATATTAAGCATGAAAAGTTTTATTATAATATTATTTTTTTCTCCTCAAATATTAAATATTAATTAATTAAAAGTTTTGCTCATTTAGCTTTTATAGTAGCCGAGATATAAAAAAATGAATTTCACTAAATTTTTGTAGACCAACGGTGTACGTCCACCCTTAATAGAAACACAAGAAATATTGGAATAGTTTAAAGGCTAGCACAAGAAACCTAATAGCTGTGGTTGCAGTGAATACAAAGTTGGCAACAGCAGACGGGTTCAAGGAGGAGAAGAAAAACTTTGTTATCGCGAGTTTTTGCTGGAAAGTTGATCCGAACACTACAGTTGCTCCTCCTGGTGGCACGACCCGCTCCTAGGATACGAAACCATTTCTACAAAAATAACATCTGAACGGAATATAATACGAGCTCGCTCCATTCGCATAATTACGCGTTGCTATGCAGAACAGAAACAAAAGACGATGCATTTGTCAGCGGAAATTTCGCTTACGAGACATTGAATGTAATTAAATTCCAAAGTTTCGGTGTTCCACACAGACAAGCTGGGTAAAATTCTCCAACGGTATCGGGAAACGATGAATCATTGCTTGAACATTGGAACTGTGCCCAGGTAAATTGTCTTCCGATCGACTCTAGTTGGGTGCTGGCTCCTGGCTAGACCGCTAACCGCTGTGCGTTGGATATTGGCATAATACTGAACCTCACATACCATTAGGAGGGAGGTTGCTTCCAATAACCGATATGCAAAACGAAATGTGGTGAGGCCGAACAAAGAACGGGATGGTACAACTAGCCAGTATATACAGTACATAGGCCGATCTATTATCCATATATGACACAATATGCATAAGATAACTGAAGTCGCTTTGCTAATGGATAGGTATATTCTGTTAATAAATTATATATAAACAGGGAACGGATTTATATGGACTAAAAATATATGAAATATGTAAATATATATGTAGTTATTTTTACCAAAATATGGAATTAAATATGGATTTTTACCAAAATATGGAATTAAATATGGACTTAAAATTATAAAAAAATGACTATGTACGTTAAATATTGGTACATTTTAATCAAACTAAACAAAAATATAATGGACGTACCTTATCTTCCAATGTAGTTTCAACAAAACACAATTTTTATTGTCTGTTACCATAACAATAGGTTACAAACATTTCTTTCAAGTGCTGAAAAGTGAATCTTCTTCTATTGTCTCTGAGGATAGATTTATACTGACTAAAAGAGCGTTCGACGTCACAAGAAGTAACTGGTACATAATTCAATTTCACAATGTCTGCTGGGGATAAGTCCAAGTTAATCTTCACTGTTGATTCACCACTCATCACAGCAACAACCTTTTGTAGTTCTTCATATCCAGGGTTTTTTGAAAGTACAGTGTCCACCTTAGCTCTTACTGCATCTGCAACTTTACCTCTACCACGATTCAGTTGTTCCACAGTACTATTTATAATTTCAAAACTTTCAGATAGTGAAAGGTGCCTATTTTGGAGACTTTTGAGCGTTTTTATGATGCATGAAAATGTATGCTGAATGTGAGCTAAGTCATTCTTCACACTTATGTCACAGGTAACTGTTTTCGCAGTATCAATTGAGACTGCATCTTCAGAGTCCAATGCAAGGAGAACATTGTTAATAGAGTCTATATGTTCGGCATAATATTCAACTGCTTCTAGCCATGTACCCCATCTAGTTAAAATTGGCTTTGGTGGCAATGGAATTTCAGGGTACATTTCTTTCAACACGTTAACTCTACTGGGAGCTTTGAGAAATACTTTTTCACTGATGAAATCAACAAATCTACTTTAGGAAATTGTCTCTGACCACTTCTGCCACACGATGAAATACATGCGCCACACAAGTAAAATGAGTCAATTTAGGATATACAACAGATAATGCTTGTCCAGCTTTGACCATATAAGGGGCAGCATCGCTAATAAAGAATAACACATTATCGTACATAATACCCTTTGGCCACAGGATACCCATAGCTTCGTTGAACAGTTTAACTATAGTTTTGTTATTGCACTTTTCTAGAACATCACAATGTAAAAGAATTCGTTCAGAATATTGTTCACTTAACAAACCGATAACTACATTACCAACAAGTCTACCTTCTTTGTCGGGAGTCTCATCAATGGAAACCCAAATTGAACTATCTTTAATTTCATCTCTTATCTTCTGTATTGTCTCATCGTAGATGGATGGAGCATACGTCTTCCTAAGTGTTGACTCATCCGGGATTGTATGTTGAGTATATTTTTCAAGGAATTCCCTGAAGACCTTATTCTTTAGTTTGTAGAGAGGAATATCAGCAGAGATGAGAGAACGGCACAGGTCGATGTTAAACTCAGATCTTACATTCGATGTTGTTGGTTGTGTTAAAAACAATTGTCTCTGCTTGGAATTTAGTTGTTTGTTGGCCTGATGTTTACTAGTTGTAATGTGTTGTTGCACCAGGAACTTTTGTGTAGATGATACTGCACACTGACACAAATTACAAAATAATATTTTATTGTCAGTTGATAAACCATCTTCTTTAAATTCTGAAATGTAACTTGTTAGTTTTGATTTTAAATTGACTGAATGACGTACTTTTGGCATATTTACCGTCTTTATAGTATGATTTACAAAACTGAACCTATGTGTACTCTGACTGGCATTTAACTGTTGAGCTGCACAACTGAAGTCTGTTAAAAATTTTAAATTAAATTAATACAGTTTTGTAACTTACTTTCCCATTGTTGATAGGACTGCTAATTTTCAAATAACTCTGATGTTAAAGGGATTACTGAACATGTGTTTAAATCTCTATTGTTGAAATGTATTTTTAAAAGTTAATGGAATTTTGTTTTGTTTTATTGTTAAACCTAATATAATATGGACTGTTTTATATGAAATATGGAAAATATATGGAAATTAACGAAAATATGTACTAAACTCTAAAATATGGAAAAATATGGAAAATAAAAGTAGGATTTTTCAACCCTACACATTGTGAAACATAAAGATAATGCAAAATATAAATTATATTAGCTTTATAAGTAAATATGTATTTACATATAAATCCTTTCCCTGTATATAAATCATAATATGGAGTATATCTTAATTTGACTTCTCCTGAGAGTTACTTAAAGAAAAATGTACTTCGGAATATGTGTGGTAAGACTTTCCTGTGTTAAATTTCAACGTACCTCGTTTACATGTTTCGACCTATTTATGGGTCATCTTCAAAACTGGTCGTTGTTGGTCTTGGCGCCACTTGTTCTGTTTCCTGTGAGGGTGTGTTCCTGTGATACAGTGTAGAGTCAAAGAGGGTATGTGTTTTGAAGTTGAGTTGTGTGTTGAGAATTTCGTTGGGGTGTGTTTTCGTGTGTCTGTATATTTCATATTGTTGTAATCTGTTTAGTTTCTCGCTTTTTGGTTGGATGTGCAGTATTTCCATGTCTGTGTTGATGTCTCTGTGGGTGTGGTTAGCATTTGTGATGTGTTCTGCATATGTGGAGGTGTTTTGTAATTTTGTTATGGCTGTGATATGTTCTTTGTAACGTGTTTGAAACGATCTGGCTGTCTGTCCTATGTAGAAGTTGTTGCAGGTGTTGCATTTGAGTTTGTATACGCCTGTGTGGTTGTATTTGTTTGTTTGTGTTGAGATGTTTTTTGTAGAGTGTTATTTGTTCTGTATGCGATGTTGTAATTTAATTTATTGAATGAGGTTGCAATTTTGTGTGTGTTTTTGTTTTCGTATGTTAGTGTGATGTATTTTTTGTGTTCTTGTGTTTGTGTTGTATTCTTATGTTTTTGTGATTATATTTTGCCTTACGTATTATGTTGTCTATTATGTTAGGGTTGTATCCGTTTTCTTGTGCTATGTATTTGAAAATCTTGTTGGTTCATTGGTATGTTGAGTAGTCTGTGTACCATTGTTCCGAATGCAGCTTGTTTGTGTTGTGTGGGGTGGTTGGATGTGTTGTGTATGTGTGTTGTTGTTCAAGATGTATACAAAAGTACTATACAAAGGAAACAAAAGACAGATTCAAAACCTACACCAACACATAAACAAAATACACCAAAAGCTACACTACACATTAGAAATTGAAAACAACAAATCCATAAATTTCCTAGACATCACAATAACAAAAGTAGACAACAAACACACATTCAAAATCTACAGAAAACCCACAACAACAACAACAACACACATACACAAAACATCCAACCACACAACACAACACAAACAAGCTGCATTCCGAACAATGGTACACAGACTACTCAACATACCAATGATACAACAAGATTACAACGAAGAGCTAAACACAATCAAATACATAGCACAGGAAAACGGATACAACCATAACATAATAAACAACATAATAAAAAAGACAAGACAGAATTATCAAAAACACAGGAATACAACACAAACACAAGAACACAAAAAATATATCACACTAACATACGAAAACAAAAACACACACAAGATTGAAAACTCATTACATTAAATTACAATATTGCATACAGAACAAAAAACACTCTACAAAAACATCTGGATACACGAACAACACAAACAAATTCATAGGCGTATACAAACTCAAATGCAACACCTGCAACAACTTCTACATAGGACAGACAGGCAGATCATTTCAAACACGTTACAAAGAACACATCGCAGCCATAACAAAACTACAAAACACCTCCACATATGCAGAACACATCACAAATGCTAACCACATCTACAGCAACATAAACACAGACATGGAAATACTACATATTCAACCGAAAAAACCAGAAACTAAACACACTACAACAATACGAGTCCACACCAGTGGAGTAACGGTTAGCGCATCTGGCCGCGAAACCAGGTGGCCCGGGTTAGATTCCCGGTCGGGGCAAGTTACCTGGTTGAGATTTTTTCCGGGGTTTTACCTCAACCCAATACGAGCAAATGCTAGGTAACTTTCGGTGCTGGATCCTGGACTCATTTCACCGGCATTATCACCTTCATCTCATTCAGACGCTAAATAACGTAAGATGTTGATAAAGCGTCGTAAAATAACCTACTAAAATAAAGTAAATGTTGTATCTTCCGTTTGTGTATTGTGCTGAACTATAATTGGCCTCTGGCTGTTGTTCAGCACACAAATATTAATAATAAATAAATATATTATTATTATTATTATTATTATTATTATTATTATTATTATTATTATTATTATTATTATTAATGCAGGGAGATGCACTATCACCTTTACTTCTTAACTTCGCTTTAGAATATGCCATTAGGAAAGTTCAGGATAACAGGCAGGGTTTGGAATTGAACGGGTTACATCAGCTTCTTGTCTATGCGGATGACGTGAATATGTTAGGAGAAAATACACAAACGATTAGGGAAAACGCGGAAATTTTACTTGAAGCAAGTAAAGCGATCGGTTTGGAAGTAAATCCCGAAAAGACAAAGTATATGATTATGTCTCGTGACCAGAATATTGTACGAAATGGAAATATAAAAATTGGAGAATTATCCTTCGAAGAGGTGGAAAAATTCAAATATCTTGGAGCAACAGTAACAAATATAAATGACACTCGGGAGGAAATTAAACGCAGAATAAATATGGGAAATGCGTGTTATTATTCGGTTGAGAAGCTCTTATCATCCAGTCTGCTGTCCAAAAATCTGAAAGTTAGAATTTATAAAACAGTTATATTACCGGTTCTTCTGTATGGTTGTGAAACGTGGACTCTCACTCCGAGAGAGGAACATAGGTTAAGGGTGTTTGAGAATAAGGTGCTTAGGGAAATATTTGGGGCTAAGCGGGATGAAGTTACAGGAGAATGGAGAAAGTTACACAACGCAGAACTGCACGCATTGTATTCTTCACCTGACATAATTAGGAACATTAAATCCAGACGTTTGAGATGGGCAGGGCATGTAGCACGTATGGGCGAATCCAGAAATGCATATAGAGTGTTAGTTGGGAGACCGGAGGGAAAAAGACCTTTAGGGAGGCCGAGACGTAGATGGGAGGATAATATTAAAATGGATTTGAGGGAGGTGGGGTATGATGATAGAGACTGGATTAATCTTGCACAGGATAGGGACCGATGGCGGGCTTATGTGAGGGCGGTAATGAACCTTCGGGTTCCTTAAAAGCCATTTATAAGTAAGTTAGTATTATTATTAATTGATTTGGTTTTTAATTTAATTCATCCTTAATGTATGTGCCACATTCTGTTTAACAGCTCCAACCTTTTGAAACCCCACCATGAACTTTTGGATACAGTGTATATTGGAGAGGAAAACTCTTGGAATGAAAGGAAAGAGAAAAACCGAGAACAAATTACATCTAATACATGCTCAGTAGAATGAAGTGCAACAACTATGAACATTTAAAACAACAGCAGAGAAAAGGGAAACTTGGTTGAAGCAACAAGGCGAAAAGCATTTTTAGCTGATCAGTGTGGAACACAAGAAAGTAGGGTTGTCCACCTGGAATAAGTTCTACACACTTCAATACTCTCTCCCAAATTAAAAATTCTTTTGCCGGCACAACTTTGGAACAGTCTTATTTCTCTTTTGTTTGATTTCTGAGTGTTACGCTGCTATAATTCATAAACGTAAATATTACAAATTCTAAGAAATAGGACTGCTGCATAATCTTTTGGTCTGAAATGCCTCTGACCTCGTCCTTTACAAGAATAGCGAATTCAGAAAATGTTATGTTGGCACGCAAATCTCTTAGAGATACAGGAGCTCTCTGCACGTAAAACATGGAACGATGAAGGAGAGCGTTGTGTCTGCCCTATTTCTCAATACCTGCGGAACGTTTCTTGAATCCTGATAAAGCCCGGCACGCAAGGATTCTTACAGGGGATCTTTCCACGGAATATTATGTGGAACAAACTTAGCTGCTTACATTTTCAGCAATGCAAAGTAATTCATTAACCGACTCTTTGGAATTGTATTCTATTTATTAACATTCCATGGTATTCATACATTGCTTACAGCTAGAATATGGAACAAGTCAAAAAAATTAATACTATTATAAAGTCTTAATTTATAGTAACAGTCTAGATGAAATATATGCAGACGAGATTTACAATATAGTCTACTAGTACAACACAAAGTTTTAGTATCAATTTCACGAAGTGTTATTGAATGTCATGAATTCAGTTACAGAATAGAAGGCGTGAGAAATTAGGTACTTCTTTAATTTGGCCCTAAATAATCTTATGTTTTGAGTTTCTTATTTTTTATATCGATAGGGAGGCTATTAAAAATTTCTACTGCCATATAACGCACTCCTTTTGATAGCACGATAGACTTGCCGATGGAGTATGAAAGTAATTTTTTGACGTGTATTTATGCTATGAACTGTTGAATTAGTTACAAAGTTTTCACGATTACATACGAGGAAGATTATTAATGAAAAGATATACTGACAAGCCATGGGCATTATTTGTAATTTTTTGAAAATAGTCTTACACGATTCCCTAGATTTGGCACCTACTATTATTCTAATTACTCTTTTTGTAATAGGAATATACTGTTGCTATCTGTGGAATTTCCCCAGAATATTATTCCAAAACTCATTACCGAATGGAAGTATGCAAATATATTGTTTTTAAGGTATTGATATTTACTATCTTTTGCATAGATCTAATAGCAAAACAAGCTGCATTTAGTTTGGGGGTAATTTCTTTAATGGGTGAATATTCTGAAATGGGTAAATGTATGTCCCGGCTGATTTAAGGAGTTTTTTTGAAAATGTTAACTGATTACTTTTGCGTTTAATTAACTAACTCTGACATGTTTTAGTTGGAAACAAAGCATAAAAGGTTTAATTTTAAAATTTATAATTAAAAAATAACGTCAAACGTCAAAATGTAACTACGGTCCCTATGTCCCCAGCTACATTTTACTCTGTTTTACTAAGTTTTTCTCGGAATTTTTCGATTTGATTTTATTTCCTCGGCCAAGATTATAAAAATAAATAGTTAAAATACTTATGAAAGACAGGAATTGTTGTTTGTTTAATTCTGAAAGGACACAACTTTAACGTAAAGTTTGTCCCCAAAAATTTCGTAACGCCGGTCCCTCGAAATAAAAGAGCTACACAAAAGACAATTTTGCTTCATTTGGTAAATTTTAACGGTTGGTAGTGATGAGAGGTCAACATGGCGCCAGTTAAAAAACTTTTCGTCCATTGTCGTAATTTATTTTATTGAAAAATACAAAAATCATCACTGATGACTGAATGTTATGTTTTCTATTGGTAACACTGGTCCCAGGTGGCATTAAATATAGTTTGTATATGTTAAACTTTCGTAGTATATGCAAAACATTACAATGTTTGTCGACTAAAAAATCTAACCTCCATGATATTTTTAACGATTTATTTTGTCAGAACTATTGCGGAAATTATACTAATTTGTAACAATGGTCCCTGTAACGCTGGTCCCTTTATTGTGGGACCGAGGTTTCATTTAACATACAATTATTAAATACTGGTGGATAAAGTAACTTCGAATATTATTTCATGTGATTGTTTATAGGAAAGAAAAAGAGTCTGATGATGAAAGTAGAAAATATGAAAGGGAGAAGATACGTAGCCAGAGGGCAAATATGACTGAAGAGGAGTTGCAGAAAAAAGGGACTATGGCAAATAATATAAAAAAGAAAGAAAATAGCAGATATGACTGATCGTGAAAAAATCAATGTTCGAAGACAAGTGAAATCTGAAGTACAGAAGTTTAGAAGATACCTTAAACAATGGGCTGTAAGGGAAAGATAACAACAATCCCTTGGCTTTTGTTTAAATTAGAAAATCTCACATAATTTTTTTTTAAGCTCAACTGATACCAGAATCTTCAATAATAGGAGCAAATATAACCAATGTAAGAAAGTACACAATTTAATATAATATATTTCTTCCAGTTTTGTTATTCATATTTGCCCATTTCAGAATATTCACCCCAATATGATTTTTCCAATTTAACATATTATCGATTTTTAAGCCAGTAAATTTGGTTGTTGTTGTTTCTAATAGGGATCTATTGTTAATTATTGCGCTAGAAATTTGCGAGATTGAATTTGGACAGGATTTAAATTGAATTATGTTAGTTTTGTTACAATTTAATACCAATTTATTGACTGAGAACTAGTCACATAACACAGGTTCGATGTTGGAGAAATTATGAAATGAGAATGGTTGAAAACACTAACGCACTACCAGACAGCTTGTATGACCACAATCCCCCAATATTCGAAAACCAGTATTGATGCAAGAATTAAAATTATGCGATGATAATTAAAAATAACTTTCAACTCTTATTGTTGTTTAGTCAATAATTGTCCGAAGACAGGTTTGAACCTCTTAAGTAACACCAATAAGGCATCACTAGGGACCGGATTTTTATGCAATATCAAGGTGTGAAATATGTACATATTTATGTAAGAAAAATAAGCTGAATATGTACCAAAATATGTAAAATAATGAAAATATTTAATATCAATATCTGGCAGGTATAGGATAGGTAAGACTCTCCAGTTGTGATTTCATAGAGCAGCCGACTTTTTTACCGCACACTTGACACATTACTATTTTTCCATCTGTAGTGAAAGCTTCGTCCATCGCAATCCATGATTTTATTTTTGTCGTTAGGGTTGAAGATACAGGGGCCAATTTAATTAGTTAAAAGCAGTAGATAAACTCACTTGCACTTTATACTGTAAGTACTAAAACTAGAGAACTGAGTGAAATGAATGACACAACAGTACTGCAAGCACTGTTTCGCTTTACTGGATTATTAGAAAATGAGAGGAGATGTGGGACACATGCATTTTAGCTGCTCCCTGTAAGAAACAAAGTACCTACTGAAACCTCAAACTATAGGCATTTACAAACTGTTGTTTAAAAAGTGACATTCCTGTCTCATTCAGGAGGGTAGGATCATTCCAGCCGAGAACCATACTTTCTAATTGCTCGGAAAATCCCATGTCCGTATAGGTCTACTAAATTTAAAGTAAAGAGGTCAAGCAATAACCTGAAAAGCTATTTATTTTAATCATTCAACATCTTTCCAGTTTGTTTCTTTACTTCAGCTTCTTTTCAAAAGTCGGCTACTTTATTGCGGCTCATGTCAGACTTGACACGGGTTTTCCCTGGAAGGATGGGGAAGAGGGTGGGTAAGGTTGCAAATTGCATGGGAACGGCTTGTTAAGACGTGTGCAGAACAATTATAGTTCGAGACAAATCATGTCGTCCTCGTCCAACTCCACCGCATGAAGACAACGCTACTTTATGAGTGATTTTTACAATACGAGGTAGTTGTATGAGAAAGGTTGCCTTTTGTCCACTCATATTTACAGTGGGTGGTATGGGGTGAGTGCCTCTATTACTTCCTGGAAGTAAGAATGTAATGTTTCGTCCCAAAATATATCCTTTCTTGGGTAGGTAAAAAGGCTGTTTAAATCTATGTATTTCAAATTGTAAACTTCCCCGGCAGAAGTTTTTTTTTATTTTCTTTTAGAGAAGTAAAAATGAATAAAACCCCTAAATATGTAGATTTATGCAATATCAAGCCATAATATGTAATGAGGGGTAAATATGTAAAAATATGTAGTATCAAATATTAATATATTAATGGTTCGCAAAGATTTGTTATTTATATACGGTTAGGTTGAAAGGTGTATGTAATTACATAAAAATCCGGTCCCTAGGCATCACTCATGAGGCAACTAGGCCAGGTGATAATAGGGTAGGGTGTCCACTTCCTTTCCCCCTCCAATGCATACATCGCCGATTAGCTATATATTCCACTAATCAAACAATTATTGTTCTTCCTCTGACACATACCATCAAGTGAGATGTACTGCCTGATAATAGGTAAATATACATATCAGCCGGGACCTCAATCAGAGGTACAATTCTTATTATACAGGGACATAATTTTATTTTTACTTCAATTTTTATTGTACCCGAGTTTTTCAATGTACTTCACTCCCACCCTTTCAACCGTCTTCCACACAGATCCAAGACCGCATATACAGTCATAGTAGCCACAGTACGTTCTAAAAATATGTTCGCATTTTCCAGTGACGAAAGAGCTTTCAATATTGAATCATTTTCGCACAGTTACTGTCGTCCATTTGCCTACGTCGTATCCCGGTTTCCCCCACCAGCTTTTATTCGCCAGCTAGTGGCTGGGCTGTCTTAGCTCTTTTCTGAGAACATTAATTTCTGTTAGGAATTGGACGTCTACGTAATATTATACAACTGTTTAAAATAACTTAAATAAAAGGGCCTCGTTAAGTAATTAACTGTCACGTGATTTCCCTCCTTTCTACGATCCTACGACATAACCACTTGGACGGACAGTAGATAGTATGTCTGAGTAATTTTATCTTTTCTGGCAGAAGTGAAGATTGAATTTACAGTACGTAAGGTACTCTTTTATAGAGTAGGTACAGAATTATTTCAACATGAGTTACTAGTACGAAGAACTGGTAATTGGAAGTAAGTACAATATGCTATAGTGCGATAATATGCACATTAGAACTGGAGCCTGTATCGAAATGTGTTTAAATATCCATATTGTGATTATTTTTCAATTTAACTTCATTCTCTATATTGTACGCTAATGTGTTGTAGACAGTATAATATACACTGCATAATGAATAAGTCCACATGGACAGCTCAGTTCGTGAGTAAAAACACTCATTGTTAATACTGTACTGTATTTTGATTAAACAAAAACCTAATGAAAATGATTAAACTCAAAAGCGCGGTATTTCCTAGTTTACGTAAATGGATGAACTACTTTTCTTCCCTCCTATACCTAGTAAAGTGATTTGTTTGTATATTACGTCAGTATCATCGAACTCCAGTCGTGGAAGGGGATAGCAAACGGCGTTGATCCAGAGGTATAGGCAAGTTAATATTAAAAATGTTTGTAAAAATAAAATGATGTCCCTGTATAACGTTATATACGTTGCCATTAGTAAGTGGTTAATATTCCTGAAGTTGCAACAGAGGAATGTTATACACAATATGGATGTAAGAGAAATATGAAAACGTTTTGAAAGTCAGATAATGTACTTAATATTTGGCCTACAATAGTAGACACTTTGCTGAGCAAAAGCAAAGGATAGACTACGTTATACATGGCTAAATAATTTAAGAGAACTTTGTCTCACAGAAATAGAAGTCCTTTTATGTTAACGGCATGGTTTTGTAACAACGCGTGGCAGCGAGTCATGACGTAGGTTATCACCAAGATAAGAAGTAACAGCCATTTCGATAAAGTTACACACACGTAATGAGATTTGCGGTGTATGTATGTATGTATGTATGTATGTATGTATGTATGTATGTATGTATGTATGTATGTACGTATGTATGTAGGGTAGAGTACCATAAATCGCACCGCTTCCTAAATGGCACCACTGCTAGTTTAAAACAAGTTACTGTAGTAGTGTGGCATCTAGTGGTATTGTTACGATCTACCATATGAACTTCCACCATGTCACTTGATTTCTGCCACTTCTTTGTGCTAGCAACGTGGTGATACTTACTTACTTACTTACTTACTTACTTACTTACTGGCTTTTAAGGAACCCGTAGGTTCATTGCCGCCCTCACATAAGCCCGCCATTGGTCCCTATCCTGAGCAAGATTAATCCAGTCTCTACCATCACATCCTACCTCCCTCAAATCCATTTTAATATTATCTTCCCATCTACGTCTCGGCCTCCCCAAAGGTCTTTTTCCCTCCGGCCTCCCAACTAACACCCTATATGCATTTCTGGATTCGCCCATACGTGCTACATGCCCTCCCATCTCAAACGTCTGGATTTAATGTTCCTAATTATGTCAGGTGAAGAATACAATGCGTGCAGTTCTGCGTTGTGTAACTTTCTCCATTCTCCTGTAACTTCATCCCGCTTAGCTCCAAATATTTTCCTAAGAACCTTATTCTCAAACACCCTTAATCTCTGTTCCTCTCTCAAAGCGAGAGTCCAAGTTTCACAACCATACAGAACAACCGGTAATATAACTGTTTTATAAATTCTAACTTTCAGATTTTTTGACAGCAGACTAGATGACAAAAACTTCTCAACCGAATAATAACAGGCATTTCCCATATTTATTCTGCGTTTAATTTCCTCCCGAGTGTCATTTAGATTTGTTACTGTTGCTCCAAGATATTTGAATTTGTCCACCTCTTCGAAGGATAAATCTCCAATTTTTATAGTTCCATTTCGTACAATATTCTGGTCACGAGACATAATCATATACTTAGTCTTTTCGGGATTTACTTCCAACCCTATCGCTCTACTTGCTTCAACAAGAATTTCCGCGTTTTCCCTAATTGTTTGTGGATTTTCTCCTAACATATTCACGTCATCCGCATAGACAAGAAGCTGATGGTGGTGATAGAGTATTTAATATAATCGCTCAGGTGGATGTATATTTAGCTAACATTTTGTAACTAAATAACGGATTTGTATGCAAAGGAATCCATAATCTTAAGATGTTATTGGTTAAAAGAAATATTAAAGAACATTTAACTTAGAACGATTTTCGAACATGTGGTGATTATAGGCTAGACTGAAGGAAATAACAACTTATGACGTAGTTTCTCAATTCGCACCACTTTGTGGGTGCCTAATTCGCACCGGTGCGATATGAGCAACTGTAGCAATTCTAGCCGTACAAAAGAAGGCCAAAAATTTTAACTGAACGAGGAATGCATCAGGTGGGTGCAATATCAAGTGGTGAAAAGGGCGTTAATACAACAAGTGTGTGTTGTACAAGCGCACCAGATATTTTGTGCCACCTATGAAAATTTTTAAACGTCAAACAGCGCATCCTACACTATCAGCTGGTGTTCTTCCAGGATCGTTATTTGTTTGCTCTGATTCAGGTTATGTCAACAGTGAACTATCTGTCGGATAGTCAAACATTTTATTTGCCACTCAAACCTGCCATGGAAAAAAGTGCTGCTTCTGTATATCCACCTATACGAAGCATTCCAAAAATTTAGAAGCTAGATTATCTCGGGAAAATGATGTGCTCCTATTTCAGCTTCCTCGTCATAATACTCAGAGGCCCAGCCTTCAGATGTTTCTATCTTCAAACCATTTCAGACAGCTAAATCATGAAGCAGTTCTTAGGTGGCTTCGAGATAATCGTGGAGAAAAGGTGACGCAGTTTACAGTTTGGACTGCCTGGTAAAGCACATGGCAAATGTGTAACAATAAAAAACGCATTCAGGAAGTTTAAATGTTAGGTAATTTATGCTCTATTTTTTCAATTTCATTTGAAGATTCGTTACTCTCTTTCATTAATTTCAATAAACTTGTAATTTGCATTTATTACATTATTCATATTAAATACTGTTCAATATGTTCAATATTAAAAGCTTTCCTTCATCCTGTTCCCTGCAGATAAAGAGGTGCCATTTAAGAAACCGCAGGTGCTATTTAGGAAACTAGTTGCCTAAATGGCACCACTGACAAGTGTTTCGAAAATGTCATTCTAATTAAAAAATATTAAATCAAATTCAAGGATTCCTTTTTACATGAAAGGTAAATGTTCTGGGAATGTATTTCTGTAAAGGAATGCATAAAATCAAAATTGTATTGTTCAATAAAAATTATAAATGCTAAAGTGGTGCGATATACGCAACCTTACCCTATGTATGTATGTATGTATGTATGTATGTATGTATGTATGTATGTATGTATGTATGTATGTATGTATGTATGTATGTACATTGTATATATGTATGTACATTGTATGTATGTATTTACATTGTATGTATGTATGTATGTATGTACATTGTATATATGTATGTATTTACATTGTATGTATGTATGTATGTATGTATTGCTACACAGTTTGTATTTCATTGTTTAATTAATAGTTCATAGTATTTTACTGTTTAATTCATAAATAACTCCTGTATACACGTAACTTAACCGAGCAGACCGGGTTCAAATCTTGGTTGGGACAAAGTTACCTGACTGAGGTTTTTCTGCGGTTTTCCCTTAATCCACTAACAAGCAAATATTCTCACGGGGGCAGATAAAGTTATTTTTTTCTTCCACCAAGTTAATAATGTCAAAACAGGTGCTTGTACAAATTTTGGCCACTCGAGCGCAATTACGAGAGTCGCAAAAAATAAGTTTTTCCGGGGCCGTTTACAGAAAGAAAACACAATTTCATTGGAAAAATTTATTGGAACAGATACAACTGTTCAGCTATTTTTCAACATATTCCCCACTGGAATTGAGACATTTGTCATACCATAGGATCGACAGAGAGATGTAGATGGCTGTCACACACAGCTTCCTATCCCAGGTGGTAGATTTCTACGATACAGGGATACAAAAGTTGACCCCACGGTATGACAAATGTCTCAGTTCCGGTGGGGAATATGTTGAAAAATAGCTCAACAATTGCTGTATCTGTTCCAATAAATCTTTCCATGAGATTGTGTTTTCTTTCTATAAACGGCCAAAGGGAAACTTATTTTTACGGCCCTCGTAATTGCGCTCGAGTGGCCAAAATTTGTATAAGAACTTGTTTTGACATTATTAATATGCTGGTAACTTTCGGCGCTGGACCCTGGACTCATTTCGCTGCCATTATTACCTTCATTTCTTTCAGACGCTAGATAACCATAGCAGTTGATAAATCGTTATGAAATAAAATTAATAATAATAGGTTCTACTGTATTTGGTTGTGCATAAATATCCACAGCTCTTTTTATAAGAAATCTCATTGTTGCTTCAGAACGAAAGACGCTTAAAATGCTGATCGGAAATAAGTAAACCAATCCAAGCGTATAAACGAGATCTGTGGCTGAAACTGGTCTAAAATGACAAAATCGAAACTGGAGGGGGACCAATGGCGTTAGACGTACATGTATGTATATTGCCTGAAGTTATGGATATGACAAGCACAGAAATATGTGGGTTGAATATTGATGGAGTGTTACAACACTGGGGTTGAGAAGACTGTTCAGCTTGGCGACGTGTCACAGAAAAGAAACTGGCTACATGTAGGTATTTATCAGAAGGCTTATCACACAACTGTTACTTGCAGAGTTTCCACATTATCGATTTTATGAAAAACGCTTCTTTCCATCTGGAAATTCATTCAACATAAACCTCTACACAACACCGATGAATGTATAGTATCTCATCTTGCATTTAGACTTTATTTTACATCTAAATATCACTGTATTTACCTGAAAGAGGTCTGTAATCCAATCTTGTGATGGAGGACTTCATACTTCACTTCAATTTTCTTCAAAAACAGGAGATTAATTTTCTTTCTTGAAGTTTCTCGCCGTGCACGTGTTATTGGATTTTTAAAAAGAAAGCATTAGCATATTTCTTATAATGTGGCGTGCGAAACAGTTGAGTGTTGCTTGCGTGCCAAGAACTCGCCGTCATTAACCTCGCGGGAAAAAGCCGCAGTATTAACATAACAGCTGATAAGACAGCGGATGTCCGAGGGCCAGCTGCGTGCCTGGTTGGCAAGGGAAACGAGCGCTACTTTTGAATAATCTCAGAAACAACCTGTCGCTGTAAATTTGAATCAATATCCATCCCCTTGTCGAGATGCGGATTCTCGATCATATTCCACGTATTTGGAACCTGTATTGTCCACAACAGCAAGGTTCAGTGGCGGCTGTTTATTTATTTATTTATTTATTTATTTATTTATTTCCTTCCGACCTAACATTCTCATATTCATCTTCTTTCACTGTGTCTGTTCCTCGGCTTTGGAATTCCCTACTGAGTAATGTCAGAGACTGTCAGACATCAAACCAATTTAAGAATAAACTAAGGAAATATTTTTCAAACAATTCTCGTTAACAAATATAACTGTGACAAGTTTTTCAATGTTTAATGGTTATATATATATATATATATATATATATATATATATATATATATATATATAATAAACATTTAAGTTATCTCATTATTATATTATTATTATTATTATTATTATTATTATTATTACTATTATTATCATTACTATTTCATAGCAATGTTTATTAACTAACATTACTTATCTAACTTTTATTATTTACATTTACTTTTATTATTCACTTTCATGTGAAAGTGGAAGGTCCGGGGTTCGATCCCAGGTGGTGACAGGATTTTTTCTCGTTGCCAAACTTTCAGAACGGCCCCGAGGTTCACTCAGCCTCCTATAAAATTGAGTACCGGGTCTTTCCCGGGGGTAAAAGGCGGCCAGAGCGTGGTGCCGACCACACCACCTCATTCTAGTGCCGAGGTCATGGAAAGCATGGGGCTCTACCTCCATGCCCCCCAAGTGCCTTCATGGCATGTTACGGGGATACCTTTACCTTTTTTACCTTTTATCTATTTATGTCCATAACAGGGCAAAGCCCCAATTACAATAGACAGTACAGATAAAAAACATATGTCATACAACACGAAAAAAGAGGTAAAACAGATACAAATTTAATTACAAATTAAAAATGGAAAAGGGAAGGAAAAAAACAAGTAGATACCAACTAAATAAAAAAGACAGATACAGATATAAATGAAAAACACCAAATAAAAACAAATCAAAAAGAGCCAAATACAGACATCACAGCCAAAAATGCAAAATGTAGTGTAGCTGTAATTGGCAAATTGCAGACCAATACAACACCATGTTAATAAATTCAATATACAGCACTACGGAGCAGGCCCAATAGGCTCAATTCATTTATTCAAAAAACTCACCAACACAGAACATGTGTTTCATATAATGCTTTACGTAACTTTTTCTTGTACATATTGTACGATAACGAAAAATCTAAATCCTGTTTATTTGATAGATGATTGTAAGTTCGAAGCATTAATAAAAGTGGAGACACTTTATGATATAGTGTTTTTGTTGTCTGTAAATAAAAGAGAGATCGCTTTCTCAAATTTGATTTACCAATATTGAAACTAATTAGCTGTAGAAGATCAGGGTTGTCTATTAAGCCATTTATGGTTTTGAACAAATACATTTGTTGTGCTCTTATCCTGAGACTACTGAGAGATGGTACATTAAATTCAACCAGCATGCATTCATAAGATTGGAATATGTTGTAACATGAATGTTTTTTCATATATAGCAGTTTTAGGATTTTATTCTGTACTCTACATCAGTAATGGTTTATGATTTCTTCATTTTATGTGCCTCTCAAATTACAGATTGTAAAGATGTTATAAAAAAGCTGATATGGCGGTAATGGAACAGGAGCTATCCGTTGAATTACATTTGTAGGAGAACCAAAATAGGACTTCCATGGCAAAATGTATCCCATTTACGAAATATTTCACATCTGTCGAGAATCGAATCTCGATTGTTTTTATTGTTATTCAACGACACTATGCCAACTGATAGGAAGCGCTCGGTAGCGTCGCGATTAAGGTATAACGCTGCAAACCCGGAAGGTCGCAGTTTCGATTCCCGATAACGTCATGGATTTTCGCGACCCTGAGAAGTCGTGAGAAGAGCAGAGGGGGTCACGACATGGTTTGCAAAATAAAAGGAAAAAAACGCGTGATGGAAAAACTTAGAGGAAGCTATAACGTCTTCAGGTTTCTTGTAACATTTTTCTACATGAATCCCGCAAACGGTAATGTTATTCGGATTATGTCTTCCCTTTTGGTTCCAAATAACTAGTTTTCATTTATTAAATCACAGCTTTATATATCCCAGTGTGCGCTTTGAAACTGCAGTTGAACAACCTGTAGCAGTACATGAAGGAAATAAGCTCATCTATGAGCCTACAATTGAATACTTTAGGAATTATTACCATTTACGAGTACAAAGACAGGTTGAAGCCTTTGGACTATTGTTTGGAGCAAGGGGAACAATTGCAAAATTCTCAGTTGAATGTTTTACGTCTCTTGGAATTCCTTAAAATTTTTTCAAAATTATTGCTATGGACGTAATGAAATATTCTGTTCAGATTTTATGTAATCACATGTACACATAAATTATTTTATATTGTATCTGATCATTAAACATTATGTAATAAACTTACCTTCCCAAGGGCAGTTTATTATCATCATCATCATCATCATCATTATTATTATTATTATTATTATTATTATTATTATTATTATTATTATTATTATTATTATTATTATTATTATTATGGACATTACGACGAAGTGAAGAGAAGCGACTAAAAGCATTTGAAATTTGGATATGGAAAAGAATGGAACGTGTGAAATGGACAGACATAATAAGAAATAAAGCTTTGTTGGAAAGAGTGGGTGAAGAAAGAATGATGTTGAAATTGATCAGGAAGAGGAAAAGGAATTGGCTGGGTCACTGGCTAGAAGAAACTGCCTACTGAAGGATGCATTAGAAGTGGTGAACGGGAGAAGAGTTCGGGGCAGAAGAAGATATCAGATGATAGACGACATTAAGATAATGCATGGATTATATGAGGAGAATAAGAGGAAGACAGAAAATAGGAAAAATTTGAGAATGCTGGGTTTGCAGTGAAAGACTTGCCCTTGGACAGAACACTACGAATGATGAATATGGTAGTTTGCGAGATGAGGAAGAGGATTTTCTTTGTGATTACTAGACATTTTCTTCATAGTCTGGGAAAACACCAACCAGGTAATCAGCCCAAGCGAGAATCGAATGCAGTCATATTAAAGGATGAAATAAACGTATGGTGAGTTAATTGGATCCTTTGCCAGAAGTGATACATCGTTCCTGAAAGGGGTAGATCTTAGAGTAAAGAAACACCGTGTAGAAGAATCGATTTAAATTAGGGAGAAAGGAATTCAGACTAATAATATCCCATTCTATAAAGTAAATTAAATCATTTAAGATAAAATAAGTTAAATTGTTGAGGAGAGTTATGGATTAGATCAAATAGCTTACAACTACAATGGTGGAAAGTGACGATAAAAATTGGCGACATACGCCACAACTGCCACCTAGCGGTTCGATAAGAAAATTAACAGCAGCGTCCATGGCAGTTAATATGTTTTGGTAAAAACGATGTTTTTCTCTTTTTATTTCTTATGTCCTGTAATTTAAGTAAATGGCTGAAGAGGTGTTATTTGTGCCATATACGATTGTTTTAATTACCAGATTCAAATGAACGGAAATAATTGTCAGGTTTCCCAAAAACAAGGAATTGTAAGGACCATATAATAAGGTTATGATTGATTTGAGTATTGCAGCTACTGATGAGAGGAGTAGATAAACTCTCTTATCCATTAAAGCTATTGTTGACATTCAGTATAACATGACCTGTGTGTTGCACTGAATTGTACAAATTTATGTGTAGTGAAAAAGAATCAATGTATCTTGACCAAGTAAAGTGAAAAGTGGAAATAAATTGTCCTGAGATGTCAGAAATATTTGAAAATGATTTTCATAAATTTTTCTGAGAAAGTCTTCATGGACTTAGAAATAAGATAACTAATTGCTTTCTAAAACACAATGCAAATATGAAAGTTCTTAGTAATGACTGTATAAGATTGCTGGTAGACAAGTATTTCAGTGTCCTTAAAAACGCATATGTGAAAAAGAACGTAAAGAATTCATTTGTGACTTTCAAAGGCTACAAAAATATATAATTAAAGAAGGTAGCACACAATTAATATATTAAACAAATCGTTTCCTTCAAATGACTATCTAATCATTATTTATTTTTCTAGTAATTTTCCTTCCTCCCATTTCCTTATTAAAATTCAGATTTTATTTCACAATTCATATAGATGACAAGGGTAAAACAAAAAGAAAGAGCTTTCAATTTATTTAGTTATTACGTTTCTTAAATATCAAACTAAAATGTTTCTCTTTTAAGTTTAAATAATATAGTCTATGTATTTTTTCTCATGGCGAGTCGCTAGATGGCATTGGCGACGCTGTCGCTAACTACATGCATATTTATTAATCACTAGCAGTACCCGTGCGCTCCGCTGCACCCGTTAGAAATAAATATAAAGTAATTACATAATTAAAATAGGACATTTGATCCAGGGAACATTCGTGTTTGATATAAGGATAAATCGTTTAATATGTTACTTAATTTAAATTGTATTTGCATAATTAAAATGCGATCATTTTTATCCAGAGATCACTCATTTGGTTATAAAAATTATTTTAGGAAATACAGGAAACGAATGTACAGAATAGCCTATCAAGTTTTCTGTGCATAAGAAGCTATTTTAATCTTACCTGTTCTCGATTCACTCAGAAGTTACTGTAATGACATTATAGCATTATGTCCATCTAGAGAAACTACACTTTCCAATGGTGAATTAATAATTAATTATAAAAATCGGTTAATTTAGCTTCCGATATTACTGCATACAAACACAGAAACATTATCTGTAGACTATCTTTCATAGATTTCGATTGTTGCTGTCCAAGGCCCCTTATAGACGAAGTCATTTGTTTTTTAATTCATTATACGGCCTTAGATGGCAGTTATTTTAATTTTAAAACTCATTTATCTCATTAAATATCAGTCCTATCAAAATATTTCAAGGAATAAAACTTATCGGAAATTATTTTTAAAGAAACTTTTGTTATGTAACATTTTTCACAAAAATCAATAATAAGCGAGATATTTCGATTTATTTAATTCAGGCCCCCTTATAACCCCCCTTTTAAATAATGTATTTTGAATGCCATATAGCCTAAAATCTAAGTTGCAACGAACTTAATTTATATTCCAATTTTCATCGAAATCCGTTCATCCATTATCGCGTGAAAAGGTAACAAACATACAGACAGACAGACAGACAGACAGACATACAAACAAAAATTTCAAAAAAGCGATTTTCGGTTTCATGGTGATTAATTGTATATGTTAGGACCAATTATTTTTGGGAAATCGAAAATTACCAGAAAAATTTCGGCTACAGATTTATTATTAGTATAGATTACTTTCCACTATTGTAGTAGTAAGCTATTTGATTAGATTGACTTTCTCCATTCCTAGAAATGAATAATATAATAGGTCAGTCTAGCAAATTCAGCTGTTTGTAGCGAATCCAACTAGTAAAAACCTCTTCCAATCCCAATTTTGTTTACCTGAAGACGAAGACAGAAACATTGTGATTCCCTTTTTCATTACCAACAATGGAAACACGTCCAATCTACACCTTTTAAAGCAAGCAAGAGAATAGCCTACTCTATTAAGTAGAAAGTAAAACCGTTAAAAGCACTACAACTTATCTCTGCAGCATGATGGATTAATACTATTCATCTGCTATGTGCCGTTTCTTTTGTTACAATGTAGTCTCAGTGAACAAAACTGTTTTTCCACAAGCCGATGTCTACGTGATAAATCGGACATCATTCTTCATGTGTGTTGGTGCCTCCGTCGCTAGACACGTTGACGACACCTTTAATTCAATATGAAGAGATATGAAATACCGATCTCCAGTCAGTAGGCAGGGCTCCAGACCGACATCAATCTTTCACATCATTCCCACAGCCTCGTCACTACCAAGACGCCACTTCTGAGAATCCAGCCGATGGCCAGTGCTTCAAAAGAATAAGGCGACAGGAAAGTGACAGAAATGTAGGTCAGCGGGATTAGACGTCCGTCGATAAGGACTTAAGTCCTGTGAGATATTGGCTTGTGGTCAGAGACGGAACTGAAATCAACATCTTCGCGACATCTTTATTAAACTTCCGGGCAATATTTTCAACAAAACATAATAATGCAGTAAATATTCATAGTCCTCACCTAGTTTTTGGTAATACTATTATCAGTTTATAGTAATTTATAATAAGTTCATGGTATTATCTTAACTTTATCATCAGTTTATGGAAAATTCACCACCAGAAATCTACAGGCAGTTTATGTTAATTTTATATCCAATTTACTGCTAATATATCGTCAGTATAATTATAGTACTTATCAAGTCAATTTATAGCAATTCCACTATCATTTTATGGTACATCATCATAACTTTATTACCACATTATTATACAGGGTGATTCACACAGACGTCCACACCTGTGGAGTAACGGTCAGCGCGTCTGTCTGCGAAAGCAGGTGGCCCGGATTCGATTCCCGGTCAGGACAAGTTACCTGGTTGAGGTTTTTCCGGGGTTTTCCCTCAACCCAATATGAGCAAATGCTGGGTAACTTTCGGTGCTGGACTCCGGACTCATTTCACCGGCATTATCACCTTCATCTCATTCAGACGCTAAATAACCTAAGATGTTGATAAAGCGTCGTAAAATAACCTACTAAAATAAATAAAAAAATTCACGTGGATTTACCGTCCCTTACAGAGCTTATTTCCGAAGACATTCTGAGCAAAAAATGTCATATAAACATTTGTCCTAATCTCAGTATTTTCAGAGTTACACTAATTTGTACTTGTTTGTAATATACCATTATTCTTGAGTTTTAAGAGTAAAATAATATTACAGATAAAGAATGAACTATTCAGGAGTATCATTTCTTTAATCAGCTAGTATTCTGAAGCTAAAAATGTGTTGTGAATTCCATAGTTGCTACGTAAAGAATTTTTTTTTTCGATTTTTAACTACAAAATTTCATTTTCTTACGCATTGATCACAACAATTGTTACAAATCACGCCAATCTTGTAAATTCTTTAAGACTGTACATTAGGATGCATAATTAAACTGTAAAGAATCAAGTTCCTAAAGTCGTATGATTTGTAACAATTGTTGTGATAAGTGCATAAGAATAATGTAATTTTTAGTTAAAAATTGAAGAACAAAATCTGTACAAAGCAATTAACAACACATTTTTAGCTTCAGAAAACTAGCCAATTAAACAAATGACTCTTCTGAATAGTTCATTCTTTATTTGTAATATATTTTTGTTACCCTTAAAACTAAAGAAAAAAAGTATTTTAGTTACAACTTCAAATTAGTGTAACTGTGAAAATATTGAGATTAGGACAAATGTTTATATGTCATTTTTTGCTCAGAATGTCTTCGGAAATAAGCTCCGTAAGAGACGGTAAATCCTCGTGAATCACCCTGTATAATTATCACTCATGGGTAACTCTTCAGTCAGTACATGTTACTTTTAATATGTAATGTCTAATTTCTTCTATTTGTGTAGGTCGAATATAAAGGATTTGTTGGAACGAAAATTCCGATTTCGGTTACCATGGAAATGTCTACGTCATATGCGATAAACTCAACAATGCGAATGAGTTCATTCCTATACACAAAGAGATTCCGCATACGTATATACGCTACTTGGACGACTTTATTATAATCCAATGAGCCGAAAGTTACACAGCAATTCTACTTCAATTGGTTGAGGAAAACCACCGGAAAAAACCCAATCAGGTACCTTGTTTGAACCAAGGTTTGAACCCGAGCTCGCTCGTTTCATGGTCACACATGCTAACAGTTACTCCACAGCGGTGGACATTTCCACCTTTGCGTTGGGGTATCAATGCGCTAACAGACTAACCACACTATATTTCTGTACTGGTCGGATGTTCGTCCACCTCTTCTGAAGGTGAGTGGACGTGAGGTAAGTAGTCGGTTGCTCTATGACAGGCATGTCAATTGATCCCCACAGGAGCAAGCGCGCGCGCTTTAGAGCCAAGGAGAGCCTGAGCGTTTTACAGCGGAAAGGAGACAGACGAAAGAGGTAGTATATGCCGCTTGGTCGAGCTATATTCAGGGATGGCCAGCACTGATTCAATGGATAAAGAGAAGAGAACTTATTAAAACTGTATCCATGCTAATTTTTAGATTTGCCTGAGAAGTATAAGTGCATTATAAGAATGTAAGTTTTAATTTTAATGCTCATTTTTCACAAGTTTGATTTTTTTTATCCAAAAGAAATATTTTCTCAACTTTTCGTATAGAAAGTGAAATTTTCAGGTATAGACCTATTTATTTAGTAGCCTTACAGAATGTTTTCGTAAATCTAATATACCGTATATACGTATTACTGAAGATAGTGTACTGAAAATTTTGAAAATTTTAGCATGGAAATTGTCTGTAAGGAAATGAATTAACAAAGCAACTACTGTTACATCATAAGCAAAAGATACGTGCCCATGTGTTGTAAAAATGTCAGCTCTATAGCTTCAGCACATTTCGACAAAATAATTTAATATTCTGTTAATAGGAAGTTGCTCACCAATATCACCTTAAAAGCATAATGCGATAAGAGTTTTGTTACGGAATACTAGTTACACTTAAAACATATACAGCACCTAGGTAACTTTGCTTTGTACTGTAATATTGTTTTGATTAGTTTATTGATTACTTTTATAAAGCTAAAATTACCATCAATATCAATTCCAACTTACCATGTCATACTCAATCTCTTTTTTTGAGGGGGGGGGGGGTTATCACTTTCTTTATGAATGATGTGTTTCATCCATTTAGTACAGTATTGTTGTACTACTATGGAATTTAAGTGAATATTCCTTCTTTACTCTCTATTATGTTATTAAGATTTAAAACACAAGTGCAATATTAACAAATCAGTGTTAGTACTTTTGTTTTACAGACAATATAGATAATATTAAACAGAAAGAAGCCATATAAAAATAACGACATAAAATTTCACGTTCCGTTTGAAGTTTGTGCACCACTGTTTCTTAATCCAACAGGCTGCTTATTCATATACACAACCCTTCCTCTTTCCATACTTAGAGCTTGATACCCGCGCACGACGTCAAGGTCAGAAAAATGCGCTTGCTTTGACATCACTGACGTACGGCATTGTCGACTTATGGAAAAGACTGTATAAAAAGGAGTAATTGCGCCATGTTGTCGATGTAATGAGTTTTGTTTACTTCCTGTGTCACGGAATCTGCACGCTAATTTGGATATTGCAACCGGTTTTTTAGTTCTGTCGCTTCCTCAAAGGACGAGGAACGCAAGGAAAATACGGTAACGCTTCGATTCGATTCTCGATCATCCATAACCTCGTCACGCTTGTCTTGTTATTGGCAGCATTATTCACTTTGACTGAAGCTTAAAAGCTTCTAGCAACAAGCTTCCAATTTTACTTCGTTACGATGCGTCTTTGTGAACGCACTTTGAGTGGTCTAATTTAATGGAGTAGTTCGTAGCTTTCATTCCAAAGTTTCGTTGAAGTTTAAAGGCTCATTCACAATGAAAATTAAACATAACGTAAGCGTTAACTTAAGAATATAAACGTTACGGTAAAATCAAGAAGTCATACCATCATTCACGATGGGAACAAAAACATAACAGCAAACATACTTGGTAACCATGGAAACAGAACAACGACGCCATTTCCTCATATTCTGTCGTATACTTCAGCGCTCCACGATTGTGTTCTGTTTGCAAATCACGTAAGCATAAGCATGAAAGTTTGGAGTTTGCAAACTTTCATGTTAACGTCTTACGATAATGTTTATGTCAGTGTTTATGTGAATCATTGTGAATGATCCCATTTGGTAGCCTGGGCGCAAACTTCTGTGTTTATGTTACAGTTGTGTTTAGTTTTCATTGTGCGTGGCGTCTAGTAGCAAAACAATTTTAACTCCTACTGAAAGATAAATTCATTAAATGTACCGTGAGTTCAATCAATCTTCTATTCGGCAGTGATGAATTGTTTCTTTTCAAATACACCCAACAAATACATCTACTCATTTACTCTTCAAGGAGATCAGATAGTTCTAATCTGTATTATAGACTGCTACCGTATTACAGAAATAACTGAAAATATTTTCTGTGTAATGAAGGACAATAAAATGGAGAAAATTTCTTTAGGATTTTGGCATGTTGGGAGTGCGGATTTTCACCACAAACTTTTCGCTACAGACTGATTTGTCACAGTTTGTTACAGAGGTTTCCTGTCACGCAAGTACGATACGTCAAATTCATTACAAGAATAGCCATTCAGTATTTTCTAAGTTAAGAATCTTTCAATCTTTTAAAATTCAATAAATCAATTAAAACTAAAATATCATTTATGTATATAATAATTATTACTCCATTATATTACTGCATAATATTTTGCATTTATTTTACAATTGTATTATTTAATATTTTTCATTTCATTTTATTATTTGTACTTTCTAGTTAACCGAACCTTCTATGTTTTACCTGATATAATTTCATTGTATTTCTTGTATTATTATTATTTTGATATTCATCACTTTCTTTTCCTTACATATATTTGATATAATTTCATTGTATTTCTTATAGTATTCTTTCTTGTATTATTATTTTGATATTCATAGCTTTCTTTTGCTTACATATATTTGATATAATTTCACTGTATTTCTTATAGTATTCTTTCTTGTATTATTATTATTTTGATATTCATCACTTTCTTTTGGTTACATATATTTGATATAATTTCACTGTATTTCTTATAGTATTCTTTCCTGTATTATTATTTTGATATTCATAGCTTTCTTTTGCTTACATATATTTGATATAATTTCACTGTATTTCTTATATTATTCTTTCTTGTAACGAGTATTTTAATATTCATCACTTTACTTTTGCTTACATATATTTGATTATTTAAATTAAACAATTAAATAATTATTTTAGTGTAGGCTTAAACTTGTAATATTACTTTTTCATTATTCGATGTAAACTCCACTCCCGGCCACAAGCTTTTGCTTTATCGGGAGTGCAACCAAAAGTTTACCATTATTATGATCGTTCAAATAAATAATAATAATAATTATTATTATTATTATTATTAGTATTATTATTATTATTAGTAGTAGTAGTAGTAGTAGTAGTAGTAGTAGTAGTAGTAGTAGTAGTAGTAGTAGTAGTAATACATATACAGTTCACAACAATAGAACCAGTCTCAACAATAGTACACAGGCCTTCGGATTTCAACCAAAGATTAACTCGTGATATGACCAGAGATGTTAAAGCGAGTATAAATAACAGCGAGAAAAAAACATATTTTCGCCGTTAATGGTTCTGGTATATCTGTCAATAATTTCCAACTCGTCCAGAGTTTTGTTCAGGAGGTAGCGGTATATATTGTCACCTAGTCTCACATGCATATATTCCTTTGATCTGATTTCCTTTTATGGAGTTTAATTTCTATTCATTCAAGATCCTTCAGCGACGGTGGTAAACATTGTGAGATATAAACTCTGCAGATGGGCTCGTTGATGGTAAACACTCTGTTTATTGTACTTTTTCCCAATCAGGAACACCCTCACAATGCTCTGTTTAATTATCATGTGGAGTAACAGACGAAGGTGCTGAAGGGATGAATGAGGAAGGAGTAATCATCTCTAACATGACTATGCAAACTCTCTTACGATGAGGAAAAATAAGTTAATACAACATGAATAAAAGTCTACGACTTTCCTAAAAGCGGCTACACACGACCCAATCTGCAGGGTCCGATTTGCAGGGACCCTGCCGATCGGGTGGTGTGTAGGCTTGCAGGGACAACAAACCTCTTGTCGGGTGGTTGGTTCGGGCAGCCACCCAATCTGCCGACTCCCCCACTCCAACACCCTGCAAGTTGGGTCGTGTGTAGCACGATCGGGCCGATTTCTTGTCAGTTGCAGCTTGCAGAAGTGGCGTTTATGAAGAACTGAGGGCAGTGACAGTGAGTGCCACGTGAAATGAAGGAAAAGGAGAAAAGTCTGGAAGGATATTTTTGAACTGTATAAAGATATGCCTTTTTTATGGGACATTTCAAACGCAAATTATCTGAACAGAGATATGCGTAATCAGGCTTTATAAATTCTTCTCGAAAAATACAAATTATGTAGTGCACAGCATGCCAACACAATAGGATCAACGTTATCAATATGCACACCTATGCTTTGTCGAAAATATGAGAAGAGTTTAAATGTTTTCTTATTTTTAAGAGGTTAGGTACAGCTACAGCAGTAAAATTTTGGAAATATTAAACATTTTTTTCCTCCATTACTGTATCTTGTACAATAATGAAAATTAATATGTATAAAACACTGTCCTTCTGCTTACTTACTTACTGGCTTTTAAGGAACCCGGAGGTTCATTGCCGCCCTCACTTAAACCCGCCATTGGTCCCTATCCTGAGCAAGATAAATCGTCTCTATCATCAAATCCCACCTCCCTCAAATCCATTTTAATATTATCTTCCCATCTACGTCTCGGCCTCCCCAAAGGCCTTTTTCTCTCCGGCCTCCCAACTAACACTTTATACGCATTTTTGGATTCAGATAATGCAATAAAATATTTGTTTTATTCAGTCTTATGACAAATCAATTATTAAAACAATGACTTATATTTCATAACATGTAGTCATTGAGTTTTATACAAATAAGTTACGAACGTTTTAGCCCATTCAGGCATCTTCAGGTTCAGTGTACAATATCTCATTATTAAACTTTAATAATGAGATATTGTACACTGAACAAGTTACGAACGTTTTAGCCCATTCAGGCATCTTCAGGTTCAGTGTACAATATCTCATTATTAAACTTTAATAATGAGATATTGTACACTGAACTTGAAGATGCCTGAATGGGCGAAAACGTTCGTAACTTATTTGTATAAAACTCAATGACTACATGTTATGAAATATAAGTCATTGTTTTAATAATTGATTTGTCATAAGACTGAAAAAACAAATATTATATTGTATTATCTGTATTAACATTGACAATCTGAATATTTACAGCATGCTTTCTAAGTTAATTTCTGGATTCGCCCATACGTGCTACATGCCCTGCCCATCTCAAACGTCTGGATTTAATGTTCCTAATTATGTCAGGTGAAGAATACAATGCATGCAGTTGTGTAACTTTCTCCATTCTCCTGTAACTTCATCCCTCTTAGCCCCAAATATTTTGCTAAACACTTTATTCTCAAACACCCTTAACCTATGTTCCTCTCTCAAAGTAAGAGTCCAAGTTTCACAACCATAAAGAACAACCGGTAATATAACTGTTTTCTAAATTCTAACTTTCAGATTTTTGACAGCAGACTGGATGATAAATGCTTCTCAACCGAATAATAACAGGCATTTCGTATATTTATTCTGTGTTTAATTTCCTCCCGAGTATCATTTATATTTGTTACTTTTGCTCCCAGGTATTTGAATTTTTCCGCCTCTTCAAAAGATAAATGTCCAATATTTATATTTGCATTTCGTACAATATTCTGGTCACGAGTCATAATCATATACTTTGTCTTTTCGGGATTTACTTCCAAACCTATCTCTTTACTTGCTTCAAGTAAAATTTCCGTGTTTTCCCTAATCGTTTGTGGATTTTCTCCTAACAAATTCACGTCATCCGCATAGACAACTGTCCTTCTCTGTGAAAAAAAAAAAAAATATATATATATATATATATAAATTTTTACGGTTAAAAAATGATTTACTTTTTTTTTTTTAATTCAGTTCAGTGTGCAGTGATGATGCGTTTCCCTCATAACTCAAAAACTATCTAACATTCTGTGAAGGAATTTTTGTTGTGTGTATTTATGCACGTCATATCTACAATATGATGCAAGATCACTTCTCTACCGTTAATAGATTGTCTGATAAAAAATAAATTCATTTTAAAAGTGGTCAAACATCAGTATTTTCTATTACACAAAATAAAAAAACTATTGTTTATTAAGGACTGTAGTTGAAAGAGCATGATATTGTAAACATGAGTTTCAGCAATAAAATAAAAAAAGAGAGAACATGAAAAGTTAACAAGTTTTTAAGTTATGAGGGAAACGCTTCATCACTGCACAGTGAACTCTCAACATTTTTAATCTTGAATATATATATATATATATATATATATATATATATATATATATATATATATGCCTAAATATTTTTTAATCGGAAAAAATTTTCCTCATATAGTACCTGTTCATCGTTCTGTAACAACAAACTCAATGCAATTCCATCTTTTTGAAACTTGGAAAGTGAACGAGCCATGATATATCTTTTCACAACGGAGCGGATCAGCCTACTGCAAGTTGGGTCGTGTGGAGAGCAGAACCAATTCGTCCGACCCAACCGCCCTGCAAATCGGACCCTGCAGATTGGGTCGTGTGTAGCCGCTTTAAATTTCGTCATGCTCTGGGTGAAGTAGGTATACTTGGCTCGAAAACATGACGGCCACTCTTCTTGGAATTGGTAATCCCTCATAAACCCCCATCCACTACTCAACCCCTAGCCGCGTGGCAGAAATACAATAGATCCCAGCATTGCCAAATATAGCAGTCATTGCCTCTTAGCTGTCACTCGTTAGTGTCTTTTCAGACATTTGTCGACGTGTTGTTTTATACCGTTGTGCGCTTCAATATGTCTAATTTATTCCGGCCATGATTAATGAGTGTTGGAGCAGATGATCCGCAGCCAGGCTTCCTGATACACCTGAAGATCCAGGACCATCATGACAAAAACAAATAACACCGTCGAAGAAAACAGAATATCTTATTTGCAGAGGAGCGTAGCTAAGAAAACGAAGTGTTAAAATTGTGTTTAATGTTAGGAATTTTATCCATAGAGTAATCGAAAGGTGCGATAGTTTGATAAGTAAAAATCTTAATCACTTAACATCGGACGCAACCGGCGGCGTGGTATTACTACAGTAAAAAATATATTGGCCATAGAAATTAAGAATTACAGTTCACCAACTAAAGAGAAAATAAACAAACTAAAATAGAATTCGATAAGATGGACGATTTTATGCGTGATTTACTTCGTCGAACAGTATGTGAACAGTACGCGAAAGCGATATCGCCGACAGCAAATAAACTTGCGGAAATATTCTGGCCTGATTTGTACATTATGTTTAAGAATGCAGAAAAATTTCATTCGATTCTATCCAGCACTTTCGGAATTACCAGGAAAAGGGTTTTTAAGGAATATAGTTTGCGAAGAAGAAAAAAAAAAAAAGCTCATGCCGTTTTCCACTAACAGCTATTATAGCCAATGCCGCACTTTACAATAAAAATCATAACTTCAGAACTAATAAAGAGCCACTGGCGTAGCTCAGTTGGCTGAACGTTCGCAGATCACAATGACTTCAAGAATTGGCAACTCGGCTAAGGGTTTATCCCTTGCGCGTACCTGCAGTTAACTGGTGAAGGGGATGAGGGAAGGTCGTCATGTTTTCGTGCGAAGTATATTGATGTAGACAGTTCAAATGAAAGTCGGCCGATGTTCAACAGGAGATAGTGGCAACAATGGTTGTAGACGTTCAATTGGTAGGTGTGGTTAGCATACCTGTCCGAATAGATGAGAAAAGAGAAGTGAAAGGTGCAAGACTGAAGCGTCTAAACGTGAACAGCGTCCTGTAATTCGTTTTTTTTTTTTTTTTTTTTTTTTTTTTTTTTTTTTTTTTTTTTTTTTTTTTACTACAGAAGAGCATATACCTGCTAAATCCATCGCAGAGACATATCTAGGGAAATCAGCTGTAAAAGATTTGTGTGCGCGGCTTCATTCCGGCCGAATATCTCTACAGGACAATCCACGACCAGGGAAAGCGTTCAAAACTCTCACGCCAAATCTAATGCAACATGTTTATAGTCTTGTCAGAGAGAATAGTAGAACAACTATAAGCAATGTTAGTTAATTACTAAATATCAGGAGCCACCGGCGTGACTCGGTCGGTTAAGGCGCTTGCTTACCGGTCTGAAGTTGCGTTCGGGCGCGGGTTCGATCCCCGCTTGGGCTGATTACCTGGTTAGGTTCTTTCCTAGGTTTTCCCCAACCGTAATGTAAATGCAAGGTAATCTATGGCGAATCCTCAGCCTCATCTCTCCAAATATCATCTCGCTATCACCAATCTCATCGACGCTAAATAATCTAGTAGTTGATACAGCGTCATTAAATAACCAACTAAAATAAAAATTACAAAAAAATAAATAAATAAATATCAGGGAAGAATCTATAAAATTCTACACAAAAGCCTGCAGCAATGAACACTTTTAACTGCTTAGTAGAATCTGTCATGTTCTACAGAATAAAATAATACGATTTTCAATTTAAAGACTATGAATGGAGATGCGCCAATAACATTTAATCATTTACAAAACTGTAACATCACGTTTAACATTTGAAAATAAAAGTTGACTTTGCAATAGTTTCACTTACCGCACGTGTTCTTTATTTTATTATAACAGCATTGCACTCTCTTTTGTTTGCATAGCAACTAGATAAGGTATTCGTTAATTACGATGTATGTTAATGATATAAGTACAATATACTAGTCACATTGTTAAAAAATTCTTATCATGGCTTTCTTTCTACACGGGAAGGAAGTAAAGCTGGAAGGATCGTGTCTTGTATTTAAACACGTAAAATAAGGCACTCCAGTCAAACTCGTTAATTCATTGTCCTCTTTGAATTTCGACGCTGAAAAACCATGCAGTTGAAAAGCGTCATTAAATGATATAGGCCCTAGTATTCGCTGCTCGAAGCGGCGACTTCAGCATCGGTATATCATCGCGTCTCGCGGTGGGTATGACAGGTCAATACTCATCTGCGCTCCTTTTCCTTGCCTGTTCCTTACCTCTATAATTTACGGTCTACCTTGGACTGTATTGGAAGAAGAAGCACTTCAAACTTTTTTGGCAGAGCTCTTGAGCGAAAAGGGAGGGACTGCGTCCATGTTCTGGCAGCTAAATGGCGTCTTAAATTATTCGTATGCGACCACTGGGCAACAAACAGATCAGCCGGGGATTTGCATCCGAACCTACAGCTCACGATTTGTGACGCTCGTAACCAGAAGGAACTGCGCTGCTTCGATATACTTCCGCAGAACAACTTTCCTACAGGGGGTTCCAAAGGAAATGAGCTACTTATGAACACGAAGGTTTCAGGTGCGAACTTTTACCTTTATCTCTTCATCGAACAAAAAATATTTTCTTGGTTCAATCCTGCGTTCCCTTCAATGATTTAATTTTGAAACAAGAGATGTCTGGATGAAAGGCTAAAATTGAGACTCCTTTCCTTATATCCCACCCCTTTTTCTTTACCACCGATACCTTCTTCATTTCCTCTTCTCTTTAGACCATTTCTTCCATTCTTTCTGCATTTTCTTATATCCAAAGCTCGGAACTTGGGGACTTGTGTGTCGTCTGCATGAGTAAGGTTACAGGTACAACGAACACAAAGCTCACCCTGCAAGTGCTCAGGGACAGTCGTGTGTGCTAAGAAAGTGGTCACATCGAATGACAGGAAGACGGATGAAGAAACTGTTATGTCGAAGCCAATGACATTCAGAGAATTAAAGGTAAACGGTCTGTTTGAGGAAATAGAAAATACATGTTATTTCGAATGGGTATTATAGAAGTTTGAAAATACATTTTGTTTTAAATTTAAGATACAGAATTTCGTGGAGAATTCGGAGGAGATACATTATTTTTTTTTTCGAATGGAAAGTTTATATTTTGTAAGTTGTGCCACACACAAACTAGAGGCTGGAAACGAAATTCATTGAAAGGCATTGCAGTCCCTCAAATTGTAGAAAAATCTGTCCATAGACATGGATCGAAACGTAGAGGGGCTTGCCCTAGTAGTTGCACACTAATTGAAAACTATTTTCGAGAAAAATTTAGGATATACTTATCTTTTCTCAGATACGAGATCAGCTAGCAACTGCTGAAAATCGAACAGAAAACAGTAACAATGAAAACATTCAGTATTTTAAGTCTGCTACCGAAAAATCTTCGAATGTAGGTAGTCATACACTGTAATAAAATGTACACAGCAGAACAGTAAATTTGATATATTTCTCATGTTTATTTTTATTATATATATGATATGAAATTACGTGTTTCAACCTACCATAATATTATCAATATGTTGTTGCAGCCAGAAACCACTTTTGTAGCAGACCTGACAGTACCTCCGTGCTGGAAGCGGGAATATGTTGACATTGAAGTCCGGTCGCTTAGTCACGTGCAAAGACACAAGTCCCCAAGTTCCGAGCTTTGCTTATATCCCTTCGTCCTGTAAATCTTTCTTACTCAACGATTTATCTTCCAAATCTTTATTTCTTTCTTTAATTCCTACGAAAAAACCTCTAAGGCTGGGTCTACGCATTGCGATTTTGTAGGACCCGTTTCATTACCTCCTGCCTGACGGGATGCCCTTCATCGGTCTACACATTTCCCACAAAAACGCAATCCCTCGTTTGGGTGATCACAAATTTGAGGCCCAGCCGAAGGTCCGTTATTGTAGTCTGACAGCTAGTCATTCAGAACTGCAAGCTCTGTCTGTGAAGCTGCTAGTTTGCTTAAGGAATCAATAGAAAGAAGGTCCTGGGTTCATTCTTTTAATGCCAATGAAGGGTTTGTTAAATTTTAAAATTACTTAAATAAAACAGTATGAAAATAACTTTTTTTTAATTTTATCGAATATCCAATTTCTTCGACGAACTCTTGATCATCATCTTTGCAGCACTATGTTTCAGAATGTCGTTAAGAGTTCTGGTCATCCTATTATCAGCAAAACAATCACGAAACACATTTTAATTAGGTTCACAGATTTTAAATTCTATAATGCTTGCAGATGAACACGTGATATTTGCCAATTTAAGATGATCAGTTACACATAGCCGTATTTATGCAAGGTTACTGCGGAATATAGTTTAGGAAGCTCAGTTAAAAGACAAAAGTTATGGCATTTTTAGGAAAGTACCGCATACGATCAAAGATAATATTATTAACACAATAGTCAGATATTTCAATTATTTGGACTGGAATATAACATATATGATAAAAATGCACAAAATAAACTGAATAAATTTCAATATAACTATGTTGTTGTTTAGTTAAGTTGCCGAAGACAGGTTGGAACCTCATAAGCAGACATCGGATTCTAGGGCAAATGCCTATTTTGTTTCTTTAGGAGAAAAGTAAAAATAATTATTAATATTTGTGTTTCATGGAAATTGAAAGGTATTCATAGAGTTTTATAGTGCCCTAAAACGGTTATTAGAGCCTAATTTGTTAATATTCGCCTAAAAATGCCTAACTCACTATAAAGTTTCGCATTTTACTCTTACTTTTTATAATTTATACATGCATTCACTGCGAAATTTAAGGCATTTAAAAAGTGGAAAGTTTGCTTCACACCGGCCATGAAACCATTGATAAAGGAAACAAAATGTTTTGAATCTCACGACACTCGCAATAGATTTCACCGAATTTAACATGTTTGGAGGCATAAATGCCGACAAAGAACCAACCTTAGTTTTGAAGCAGGCAACAATCACAACATGTGCTGCTACCGATTCAGAGATATACTATACTATAAAAATGACTGTTTTCGGTCTGAAACCAATTAGCTGTACTGGCCTTCAGAGTGTCATAAAATCACAATTTCTGGTGGTGTACTGTGCAGATAATTATAATAAAGTCTGAGCATGGAACTGAATTTCAATAACTTAAAATGAGTAATCTTGATATCAATAATCATTATTTCATTAGTTTCAATATATTAAATTTGTGCAGCTCTGTTTATAAATATAATATAGAATTCTTTTTTAATGTTTAAACATACTTTTTGTGCGTATTTTAGTGTATAACTAAAAATTTCAGTGAAAGAAATAAGTATCATACCTTGATGTGCCTAAAATGCCTATTTTCATTAAAATAGAGCCTAATTTTACCAATTTTGAGCTTATTTTAGGCGCCTAAAACTGCAATTTTTAGTGCCTAAAAATCCGATGTCTACTCATAAGTGACACCAATAAGGTTTTACTCATGAGTAGAGTTCAGTATTTGGTCACATCTTCCACCTGAAGAAAAAATACTGAATCTGCTCTCGTCTGGGAATTTCGCTTTGTTCCAGACCGGATTAGGGGTGTTTCCACATATATAATTTTCTCCGCGAATTCTAATCTTTCTTCCTAATGATTTCATTAACAAATATTTTCTTCTGACTATTATGATATTCATTGTTTTTCAAAGAATTACTAACTGTGTCGAACATCACGCGTAGGACCACAAACAGATAACAACTAGAGATGGAAGAAAAATTCACTAGCAGCGATTTTTCACCGGTGATTAAAAAATCACTTTCACGCCAGTGAGTGAACTGTTCGTTAAGCAGTGAAACAGTGATCAAGCGGTGATTTACTCATTGCACCAGAAACAACTGTAACGAATCACTATTTCCTCAGTGATTTCAACATACAGCTCAATGTCTTACATTGCAGTCCTCTGCCACCTGTTGAGCAATTTTTGAACTGCTTGACATTACATGGATTTTTGTTCTTTGCTAGGTTGAAATGATTTGTGATGAAAGAAAATACTGCAATTTCAGTGCTGAGTTGAACAACTGAGTGATGTGGCATAACTTTCTTTGGTAGATTTTTAAGAACTAGGTTACTTTCAACATAAAAATGTTCTACAGTTAGCTATATATTCTAATGCACTGTTATAGCCCTTGTGCCCCCTACTTGTTTCAAATATAACACTCTAGAGGTCCATGTCAGAATTCTAGAGGAATGACCATTTCTCTGTTAATTCGTCCTGGACCTCTCTCATATTTTCTTGGTAATTAGCGGGACTTTAAAAATGTTATGGTGGCTCACCAGTGAGGCAAAAATTTCACTAGTCAACTTGGTGAAATTACAGAAGCACGATTAAAAAATCGGATTTTTTTTCATTCAAGAAAAAATTAATCAGCCCTAGTAACAAGAAAATGGTTACCGGCATAGCTCAGACAGTAGCGCGTTTGCTTGCAGGTCCGGAGTTGCGCTCGGGTGTGGGTTCGATTCCCGCTTGGACTGATTCCCAGATTTTTCAACCGTAAGGCGAATATCAGGTAACCTATGGCAAATCCTCGATCTCATCTCGCCAAATACCATCTCATCACCAATTCCATCGACACTAAATAACCAAGTAGTTGATACGGCGTCGTTAAATAACCAAAAGAAGGTGGGATACAACAGTGTATTAGAATATACTGACAAGCATAAAACGATTTATATTTTGAAAGTATTTGTACCTGCAAACTGAAGTCACTTGTTTATTATTATACATAGGCCTATATCACGGAAGCCACTTAAGCTAAAAAACATTTTGCCTTCGTAGATAACTGGAGAATTACCACTAATATTTACTGTATATTGTAGTAGTTTAACCATACTATAGCTGTGGAATGGGGAATAAACAAAAGGGAGAGGTTAGAATTATTAAGGTTGATGTAACAATGCAGGCCTACAAATATCACTGTGTTCAACCACACTTATCAGTATATCACCTTTATTATACATGCAGCTAAATGAACATTACATAATACCGGTACTTAAGTTAAACATTCTTATTTTTAAAATCCGCAAATAATCTCAACTAGTGTCCGATTTCATCATAATATATTTCTTCTGCGTTAGTTCTGTTTTTTCTCTGCACTGTCTATGCACCCGTAATACCGTATTCCTTTCATTATTTTAACACTAATGCATCTACGATCATAATCACATTCACCAATAATTCAAAACAGTTGATTGCTCGCACTTAGTAGTGAGAAAACACTTGCAATCGCCCCCACTCACTAGATCACTGCTCTACTAGTGATCAGCTGATCCGGTCTCTCGTCGTCGTCATCACTGACAACTGGAAATCACCTCTAATCACTGGATCACTGGTTAAAATCACCGGGATCGAAAATGAGCTGTCACTGCTTCACCGGTGAGTGAAAAATCACGTTTTACCCCATCTCTAATAACAACTGGACTGTGTGAACGTCACTACCTGAAAGCTTGAGTTGTAGTTGTAAAACTCGCCGTGCGGGATCCTGCAAAACTGCAGCATGCTGTAGTCCCATCCCGCAAGCTCCGATTCTGCGGCAATGTGTACACCGTTCCATTTAAACAATGTGTTGTTGTCGTCCAGCAAAATCGGTCCCACAAAATCGCAATGTGTAAACCGAGCCTAAGAGACAGTCCATACATAGAACCACCTCTCCGTATACGAAGCTATCACCAATTCCATCGACGCTAAATAACATAGCAGCCCTTACAACGTCCTTAAGTAACAGACTAAATACATTTTTTTCTCTCTCTTGATTGTTTGAACGTTCCTTTCTTTATTCTTTTGTTCTCCCATTTTCCTTCTCTCTTTGACATCTTTTACTTCAATCGTTTTAGCTCCTTTTTCTTCCCCTCTTCTCCCCTTTTCTTTCTTTCTCAATTGGTTATTTCTTTATATCGTGCTTGTCTAAGATTTTTCTAACTCTATAATTTTGATCTATATTAATTTACTAGCCGTACCCGTGCGCTCCGCTGCACCCGTTAGAAATAAATATAAAGTAATTACATAATGAAAATAGGACATTTGATCCAGGGAACATTCGTGTTTCATAGAAAGATAAATCGTTTAATATGTTACTTAATTTAAATTGCATCCAAATAATTAAAATGCGATCATTTTGGTCCAGAGACACTCATTTGGTACAATGACAATTCCTTTAACGTGTTTCTTAATTGTTATTACATGCAACCATAGTTTAATGAAGATTGACATCATTTAGATTTAATGTGTATATTTTATTTTACTTGTTATAGGTTTCCATTGAATTATGGTAATAATTTTAACCCTTGTTTTCTACGTATTCAGTAAATGGCGTTTGGCTCACTATGGTTCTGAACCCTTCAAATAACTTAAATTATATTATATAATATTACATTACATATATTATATTATATTATATTATATTATATTATATTATATTATATTATATTATATTATATTATATTATATTATATCAGAAGTTACTGTAATAACATTATAGCATTATGTCCATCTAGAGAAACTACACTTTCCAATGGTGAAATAATAATTAATTATACAAATCGGTTAATTTAGCTTCCGATATTACTTCATAAAAACACAGAAACATTCTCTGTAGGCTATCTTTCATAGCTTTCGATTGTTGCTGTCCAAGGCCCCTTATAGACGAAGTCATTTGTTTTTTATTTCATTATACGGCCTTAGATGACAGTTATTTTAATTTTAAAACTTATTTATCTCATTAAATATCAGTCTATCAAAATTTTTCAAGGAATAGAACTTATCGCAAATTATTTTTAAAGAAACTTTTGTTATGTAACATTTTTCACAAAAATTAATAATAAGTGAGATATTTCGATTTATTTAATTCAGGCCCCCTTATAACCCCCCTTTTAAATAACGTATTTTGAATGCCATATAGCCTAAAATCTAAGTTACAACGAACATAATTTATATTCCAATTTTCATCGAAATCCGTTCATCCATTAACGCGTGAAAAGGTAACAAACATACAGACAGACAGACAGACAGACAAAAATTAAAAAAAAGCGATTTTCGGTTTCAGGGTGGTTAATTATATATGTTAGGACCAATTATTTTTGGAAAATCGAAAATTACCAGAAAAATTTCGGCTACAGATTTATTATTAGTAGGCCTATAGATTTCTTCCTTTCTTAATTTCACTTTACCCCACTTTCTTTCCCTCTATGATAGCCTACGTCTTACTTACATTGTTTCTTGTTTCCTTTTTTTCCCATTCCTTCTTTCTCATTTGGTCCTTTTTTCGTTTCAAGTAGTTGTTTTTTTCTATATATTTCTTTTTTTCTTAATACCTCACTTTTCTTTCGATCTTTATATATAGGTAAGAATAGAGGAATTCTTTCTGCGACCATTTACATAGCATCCCCCCTTCCGCTATCAGTGTAGCTTCAATTCTATGCAGCTTGGTCATTTCTCAAGGGATTATGAGATCCTGGACCGCACTGTCAGGGCTCACTAATGCGGCCGACGATGCGGGATCATTGTGATGGTATGAATGCCGGCAATTTGGCACGTGCATTCCCTACCCCTCACTCAGCTGCTCAAGACAGCTTAATGACCCCTCTTCCCAATCTCTGCAATTTAAAAACCTTCTTTCTACTATCAGCAAAACACATTCCGTGCATAAAAGAAAAAGCTTCTTTCAATTTATCTCTTTCAACGTGGTTTGTGTGAGGATCTGTTTGGTTTACATTAAGCGCTGGATTTCCACTAGAATAGAGCTTTTATCCCTGCCAAATCAATTCTTAAATAGAAGTGAACCAAATTTAATGTTATCTTTTGTTTACCGTCGCTTTTAAACTGCAGTAACTATTCACGCTGGTCTTCGCATGGCTGGCCATTGGATTTGAGGCCAATGAGTTATTAGGTCTATTTAGTAGAACTCAGAACTATTAATGACCTCGTTTCGAAATCTTCCCTGAATATACGAACAACAGAAAGACATATATAAAAAAAGTGAAAGGGAGTTCATAGGATTCCTGTAATTACGTTAAACCTTTAATATTCATTCATTCATGCATTCATTCATGCATGCATTCATTCATGCATTCATTCATGCATGCATTCATTCATTCATGCATTCATGCATTCATTCATGCATTCATTCATTCATGCATTCATTCATTCATGCATTCATTCATTCATGCATTCATTCATGCATTCATTCATTCATGCATTCATTCATTCATTCATGCATTCATTCATGCATTCATTCATTCATTCATTCATGCATTAATTCATGCATGCATGCATTCATTCATTCATGCATTCATTCATTCATGCATTCATTCATTCATTCATGCATTCATTCATTCGCATCTGGCCGCGAAACCAGGTGGCCCGGGTTCAATTCCCGGTCGGGACAAGTTACCTGCTTGAGGTTTTTTCCGGGGTTTTCCCTCAACCCAATACGAGCAAATGCTGGGTAACTTTCGGTATTGGATCCCGGACTCATTTCACCGATATTATCACCTTCATCTCATTCAGACGCTAAATAACCTAAACTGTTGATAAAGCGTCGTAAAATAACCCACTAAAATAAACAAAAATAAAAAATTCATTCATTCATTCATCTACCCACTCATATATATGTATATATATATATATATATACATTTATTTTATTTATTTATTTATTTATTTATTTATCTAACGTGATAAAGATAAGATCATCAGGTCTTCTGCTCCCTTGTACCTGTGGATTGCAACTATAATAATAATAATAATAATAATAATAATAATAATAATAATAATAATAATAATAATAAAATTAGGGCTAGGATTTTGATGGCCTATAAATGATGAAAAAATATCCTAAAACAATGCATTTATGAACTAAAAAATCTTAAAAAAAATACCCTAAAAATTGACCTTACATAATTGGCTTAGTAGGTATCTTAATATTTAGACTAGTAATTAAATTAAATTCTAGTACCAACGTAAAAGTTTATTCAATTTTACATAATTTTTCTAAGCAGTACACTCTTATCCGGAATTAGCAGGTATAGGAGAGTCTATATTGAAGGGGTGGTTGGACTGATCCATTACATGGGGGTGTACTACGTTAAAATGGCAATATTTGTGTAGAAAAACGATTAAAATAATGGGTATTAATTGAAAAAATTTGTAGAGAAAATATCAAAGGAAATAAATAGTATTTTACATTAATAATGGGGATTTATGGCCAAAATGAAATGAAAATACCCCAAAAAGACCGAATAAAACAAAAAAATGTTCTTATGAGTTGAAACAAGTAAAAAATGCAAAAAAAAAAAAATGCCATAACAAATATGTTTTAAAACACTCAGTTTATCACATAACATACTCGTATGAATACTAAAGCAGCTATGTTTCTGGCTTACTAGAAAAAAGATGCAATTTCATCAAAATCCCAGCCCTAATAATCATACTTACTTACAAATGGCTTTTAAGAAACCTGCATGTTCATTGCCGCCCTTACATAAACCCGCCATCGGTCCCTATCCTGTGTAAGATTAATCCAGTCTCTATCATCATATTCCACCTCCCTGTAATCCATTTTAATATTATCCCCCATCTACGTCTCGCCTCCCCAAAGGTCTTTTTCCCTTCGGCCTCCCAACTAACACTCTATATGCAAATAATAATAATAATAATAATAATAATAATAATAATAATAATAATAATAATAATACAATTGACTACTATCAAAATTAAAATTACAATAACTACAATCAATATTAAACGAAGTCACAAATTGAAGCATGCACGAGCATATACAAGGAGCAATGTGTGTTATCTATATATATAATTTGAACTTAATAATGAATAATGGAAATTACGGGAAAACGGCCGAACGGATTTTAATAAATGACCCCTCATTTTGAAGCTTGGAACCCAAAGTTTTTCGGAAAAGTAGTAGTTTTCAGTGAAATGTCAATTTTCCTACATCATTTTCCATTTTTCCAAAATCCATCTTTCGTCAGTTTTGAGAACTAATTAATTGCATTCACGGCCGACTTGATGTTCGCTTCCTTAAGCGAAGCGAGCATAAAACACACACTACAATAGACTATTACACGAAGGCCATGACCTACAGGATTGCTGACATTGCGTTCAGACGGCTCAGATTCTTTCCCATCATAATGCCAATATGTCGATCTTCATTTGTGCAATTTTTTGATAACGTATAAAAAATAATTTAGCGGTCTGATTCTCTGGTCTGTAGTTTTCCGAGTACAGCTGTGTATTGGATATTAAGAACTACAAACTTAAGAATGCTTGATGACATTATTATCATTAAAAATGAAATATTATTATAGTTAATGCAACACATAATGGTATACTGATATATGAAAGTGAAACCATTTGGGGCTTTATATAAGTAGACGCAGAGAAAGATTATTTTATATTAGATCTTCATTTCTATAATTTACTGAGTAACGGCTATAGACCTATATAACCTTATGTTACTAAAAACTATAAAACTTACGTAAGGTAACAATATTGTTATTAAAAATGAAATACTTTTGCAATTATTAATCAAGTGGTGTGGATCCTTTTCATATGTGTAATGGCAGTGTGATATAGATATTTATATGTCTGATTCTCTAACTTTCCTTGGCAATAATTGAGTCATGCTTCCTATTTTAGCTGCGTCTTTAAACTACATCAAAATTAATTTCATATTCCTTTGGTTTAATTGATTAGATTTGTGATCGCTGCCAAGCATACTTAGTTGTAGGGAAAATAGCATGCCATTTCACTTCTTGCTACCGCGATGAGTAAGTTTATTTCCCGCAACCAGCAACGAATGAAACACTGAAACTGCTAACGATTTACGATGGACAATTTTATTTAGGGCGCATATAAGATTCTACAACTCTGACATATCATTCGCCTCATTTTCCGCATCTCAGCAATAAATTCCTCACAACAGCCTTAGGCTATTACAGAAAATATACGAAATAACATTCATTGTTACATAGATTAATCCAGCAGTATTTGATAGATCAGTATTGTCTGGAAGAAGCGCAAAAAATTACAATTCATAAGAAAAGACCAAAAGGTATTACTTATAGATAAAATAAGAGGCCTACAAGATTTTGTAGTCTCTTGATCACCTCAGCAAGATCTCTTAGTGGGAAAAAGTGATTCTCCCCTCTACATTTCAGGGTAGTTCACGAAACATGCAGCAGCTATACCAAGATGCTAAGTATTTTGTTCAAAGCATGATAAACCTTACATTTTCTTAACTTTCACATACAATCCTCAATGACCCGAAATAGCTACTGCATTACTGCCACATGAAAAACCCACTGATCATCCTGACATTGTTACTAGCGATTTCGCATTGAAACTCAAGAACTGAAGACGGATAGATTCCAGGAAAAGTATTTGGCAAAAAAAAAAAAATATTCAGAGGGAGTATGTTTCACTATTATGGAAGCAAATAACTATCAAAATGTCTGGCATTCTTCATTGAAAATAAATCTGAACAATTTTTATTTGAACTTTTTATGGACTTAGTTTGCAGCAATTGCTGCACAAGCCACTAGTTTATATTATATTTCCATAAATTAAATTATAGGTATTAGAAAATACACAAAAATATTTTAACACACTCCAAAATAAAAACCGTTTGAGCTTAAACTCCCATTAAATTTAGGTACATTTATGAAATCATTGTCTTAACGTACTTAGGTGTTTGGGGTAAAAATTGAAACTTTATTCCAAGCATATGACAGCGATTAATAATCCTGAAGCTTATCTTGATGGCGGTAAATTTAAGTGAAAATGTAGTAAATTGTTGACGCAAGGAAGTACTTCAGGATTAAACGGTTTTTGGTATGGAACGAGCATGAAATAGATCTTCTTATGAGTAAATTAGGATATCATGTTATTTTAAGAAAATAAAGATCCATTACATTTCGTAAAAGTTTTACATATTATTGAGCAAAACATATGAATAAACTTGTCGAATGGCTGAGAAATGGTTGTACACAGGTAGACAAACGGTATGAAAATCCTTGTTTGCAGTGTTACGGATCCTGAAAATTTGTAACTTAATGATAATCTCAAAATAGATTTTAGCAGCATTACACTATTTTCTAGATTTTATGCTTTGCAAAATTAGAAACGTAAACATACATTCTATCACTTTTATACACTAGTCATACCATCAACGCGAGATTTTAACTTAAAGGGTTAGGTACAGCTTACAGCAGTAAAATTTTTGAAATATTCAACATTTTTTCCTCCATTACTGTATCTTGTACAATGATGAAAATTAGTGTGTGTAAAACACTGTCCTTCTGCTATATGATAAAAATATTTTTCCGATTTAAAAAAAAAATTATATATATATATTTTTTCAAAATTCAAAATAGTGGCAGTTCACTGTGCAGTGATGAAGCGTTTCCCACATAACCCAAAAACTATCCAACATTCTGTGATGAAATTTTTTGTATGTATTTATGCATGTCATGTCTATAATATGATGCAAAATCACTTCTCTACCTTTGATACATTGTCTGATAAAAAATAAATTCATTTTAAAAAATAATCAAGTACCAGTATTTTCTTCTAACACAAAATAAAAAAATATGTTATTTATTAAGGAATGTAATTGAAAGAGCATGATATTATAAATATGAGTTTCACTAATAAAATAAAAAAGAGAGAACATGAAAAAGTTAACAAGTTTATGAGTTATGAGAGAAATGTTTCATCACTGCACAGTGAACTGCCACCATTTTGAATTAAAAACATATAAATATTTTTTTTTTAAATCGTAAAAATATTTTTTTCATATAGCAGAAGGACAACGTTTTACACATACTAATTTTCATTATTGTACAAGGTACAATACTTACTTACTGGCTTTTAAGGAACCCGGAGGTTCATTGCTGCCCTCACATAAGCCCGCCATTGGTCCCTATCCTGAACAAGATTAATCCAGTCCCTAACCATCATATCACAATAATGGAGGAAAAAAATGTTGAATATTTCCAAACATTTTACTGCTGTAAGCTGTACCTAACCTCTTAACTTAAGAAAACACAATTCATTACATAACATCCGTAGCTTTAATTTTACGTGGCTTTAATTAAGCCTTCCTTAAAACTGTGTAGGCCTACACGTATACCATGACTGACAGAAAAACTTATTTTTGTTTTAATTTATAGTTTCCTTAAATGCACCAACTTTTTACTCTATCATAAAAAACCAGAGAGTGTGGTTTAGGACTCCGGGGACAAAGAAGACTCGGAAAAAAGTGAAAACTGGGTCAAACTCTATATAAAAAAAACTTGGAGAAACAATTGCGCATAGTTATGTGAAGAGAGAAAGTTGGGGTACGTTGACAGGTAATAGACTGCCTAATGTAGCGTGGTAGCACATGGTACTGTAATGATGCGCCTCGCCCTTCCCTCGAGAGAAAGAGATAGCAATATATGTGCTCGACTAAAGGGCACAGAATATCCAAGTGTCTTCTTTGCATTTTTACGAGTATAAACCTTCGGATGTGAATGCACGCTGCCAGTAGGCCTATCATTCACATGGACTGTGGTTTCGCTATAGTAACTTATTTTCTCTAATACAGTAGGCTACGTAAAAGACAAACGACGGAGCATCATGGAATCTCAAACTTGTAAAACAAACGAAGCATGAAGTCTACAGCAATGCAAATGATTATAAATCTTCTTACAAAAATGAATGAATTAATTCAATGAACGCATGAATGAATGAATGAATGAATTCAATGTCAATGGGTGAAATTGGAGGAGAAACAATTAACATGTACTCGAAACGCGTCTTGTAAGAGAGTTTGCGGCAGAGAAAAACTGAATATGTGAGCTCCAAGCCTGTGGCCACTTGTCTCACTCCGAATTTAGCCGTTCCACTAAGGACCACGTGCCGAGGGGGACAGAGAAGCAAGATAAAATCAGGTCAGGAACGCCGAAAAATGTTAAAAGCTTGCACATTGAGTGGGACTGCCGCAGTCCTCACAAGTGAAGAGATCCGAGCTCTTGCACTGTGCGAGTAAGACACGAATAAATTCGCCCCAAGTACCGAAGGCAATATGAGAAAACCAAGGCTGCTGTTTTGAAGGCTTTAATTTGAAAAGAGCCGATACTTGTGTAGGGACGAAGACGTAGATTCTTGGCCCATTTCTTTTAGAGCTTATCCCGACATCTGTCTTAGAGCCTTAAGAAAACTACGGAGAAACCACAGGCAGATGAGTTGTCTGAGTTTGGAGGACTACCGGTATCCAATTTGCTCTTAGATGACTGTATTGAAATTTAACCAGATCAACTCTGAGGGCATTATTTGGGTAGGTATTATTATTATTATTATTATTATTATTATTATTATTATTATTATTATTATTACTATTATTATTATTGTAATAGCTCGAGGCGAATTTCACCACGAGACAAGACCTTGGAGTTTCTGACATAAGATGAGCTGGGCTGGGTCTTGAATCTGAGCCTCTGTCAGGCAATAAGTGCTTCCCGTTTCACAGGTTCCAACGCTTATTCTGAATTCGTTCCGTCATCGTCAGCTCAAATGTATTGTGATCGACACTAGTGTCCTGCAATGTTCGAACATGAGAGGGGCAACTAAGACATTACAAACTTCGTCTTATTTTATACTAGCCGTACTCGTGCGCTCCGCTGCACCCGTTAGAAATAAATATAAAGTATTTACATAATTAAAATAGGACGTTTGATCCAGGGAACATTGGTGTTTGATAGAACGATAAATCGTTTAATATGTTACTTAATTTAAATTATATTTAAATAATTAAAATGGAATCATTTTGGTCCAGAGAGCACTCATTTGGTGCAATGACAATTCCTTTAACATGTTTCTTAATTTTTATTACATGCATCCATATTCAATGAACATTGACATCATTTACACTTAATATGTATACTTTATTTTACTTGTTATATGTTTCCATTGAATTATGGTAATAACTTAATTTTAACTCTTGTTTTCTACGTATTCAGTAAATGGCGCTTGGCCCACTATGGTTCTGAACCCTTCAAATAACATAAATAACTTAAATTATATTATATTATATTATATTATATTATATTATATTATATTATATTATATTATATTATATTATATTATATTATATTATATTATATTATATAAAAAGTGTGTTGATAACGGATGTACCCCGATAAGTAAGTTTTCAATTTGTTATGGGGACTCTTGAATCTCAGGAGGAACAAATTTTATTTTACAACAGGGCAACATAATCTGCTTGGCTCATTACCCAAATTTTTTGCATTGCATTTAATGCATATGTATTTTATGTATTTTAACTCGATTCAATTGAGCATAGTTAAAATTTGGATTATAAAATAATGAAATGCTAAGCTAACATATTATTACTGCATACTAAATCAATACACTCTCGTTGTTCGTTAATTCTCTGAGATAAAAATTATTTTAAGAAATATAGGAAACGAATACACAGAATAGCCTATCAAGTTTTCTGTGCATAAGAAGCTATTTTAATCTTACCTGTCCTCAATTCACTCAGAAGTTACTGTAATAACATTATAGCATTATGTCCATACAGAGAAACTACACTTTCCAATGGTGAAATAATAATTAATTATACAAATCGGTTAATTTAGCTTCCGATATTGCTTCATACGAACACAGAAACATTTTCTGTAGGCTATGATTCATAGCTTTCGATTGTTGTTGACCAAGGCCCTTTTGGACGAAGTCATTTGTTTACTTCATTACACGGCCTTAGATGGCAGTTATTTTAATTTTGAAACTCATTTATCTCATTAAATATCAGTCCTATAAATATTTTTCAGAGAATAAAACTTATCGGAAATGATTTTTAAAGAAATTTTTGTTATGTAACATTTTTCACAAAAATCAATAATAAGCGAGATATTTCGATTTATTTAATTCGGTCCCCCCTTATAACCCCCCTTTTAAATAATGTATTTTGAATGCCATATAGCATATAATCTAAGTTACAACGAACTTAATTTATATTCCAATTTTCATCGAAATCCGTTCAGCCATTATCGCGTGAAAAGGTAACAAACATACAGACAGACAGACAGACAGACAGACAGACAGACAGACAGACAGACAGACAGACAGACATACAAACAAAAATTTCAAAAAAGCGATTTTCGGTTTCAGGGTGGTTAATTATATGTGTTAGGACCAATTATTTTTGGAAAATCGAAAATTACCAGAAAAATTTCGGCTACAGATTTATTATTAGTATAGATGAAAAATTAATCGCAAGATCTCTGCTAAAATCCTTCATGAGGGGATGGGAGTGGAGGACGGCGAATGTTTTTATAACAAGATGGAACAAACATGACAAGCTTCCTTCTGCACAGCGAACTTGATAAAGTTCTGCCAGACTTGACTAACCTGAACGATCATAGTGCTTGTAATGCACGACGCTAATCGACACCACGGTCTTTAAGTCAACCCAAAATTATTTTTACTACACTCGCAGTTAAATAAATATGTTTATCTCTTTGATTATGTAATGTGGACTTTACATCACTAATAAAATGTTGTAAAGACATTCGTTACGCAACTAGTTAGGTAAGGATACTGCTATTACCTAACTGATTGCGTAATGTGAGCCCCACATTGCTTGCTTGCTGGTTTTTAAGAAACCCGGAGGTTCATTGCCGCCCTCACATAAGCCCGCCATTGGTCCCTATCCTGAGCAAGATTAATCCAGTCTCTATCATCATCTCCCACTTCCCTCAAATCCACTTTAATATTATCTTCCCATCTACGTCTCGGTCTCCCTAAAGGTCTTTTTCCCTCCGGCCTCTCAACTGACACTCCATATGCATTTCTGGATTCGCCCATACGTGCTACATGCCCTGTCCATCTCAAACGTCTGGATTTAATGTTCCTAATTTTGTCAGGTGAAGAATACAATGCGTGCAGTTCTGCGTTGTGTAACTTTCTCCATTCTCTTGTAACTTCATTCCTCTTAGCCCCAAATATTTTCCTAAGCACCTTGTTCTCAAACACCCTTAACCTATGTTCGTCTCTCAAAGTGAGAGTCCAAGTTTCACAACCATACAGAACAACCGGTAATATAACTATTTTATAAATTCTAGCTTTCAGATTTTTTGACAGCAGAATGGATGATAAAAGCTTCTCAACCGAATAATAACAGGCATTTCCCATATTTATTCTGTGTTTAATTTCCTCCCGAGTATCATTTATATTTGTTACTGTTGCTCCAAGATATTTGAATTTTTCCACCTCTTCCAATTTATATAGTTCCATTTCGTACAATATTCTGGTCACGAGATATAATCATATACTTAGTCTTTTCGAGATTTACTTCCAACCCTATCGCTTTACTTGCTTCAAGTAGAATTTCCGCGTTTTCCCTAATCGTTTGTGGATTTTCTCCTAACATATTCACGTCATCCGCATACACAAGAAGCTGATGTAACCCTTTCAATTCCAAACCCTCTGTGTTATCCTGAACTTTCCTAATGACATATTCTAGAGCGAAGTTAAAAAGTAAAGGTCATATTTCATCTCCCTGCTTTAGCCCACAGTGAATTGGAAAAGTATCATATAGAAACTGGCATATACGGACTCTGCTGTAAGTTTCACTAAGACACATTTTAATTAATGGAACTAGTTTCTTGGGAAGACCAAATTCAATGAGAATATTATATAAAACTTCTCTCTTAACGGAGTCATACGCCTTTTTGAAATCTATGAATAACTGATGTATTGTACCCTTATACTCCCATTTTTTCTCCAATATGTGTCGAATACAAAAAAAATCTGATCAATAGTCGATCTATTACGCCTAAAACCACACTGATGATCCCCAATAATTTCATTTACATATGGAGTTAATCTTCTCAAAAGGATATTCGACAAAATTTTGTACGACGTGAACAAAAGTGGTATTCTTCGAAAGTTACTACAGTTAGTCTTGTCCCCCTTCTTAAAAATAGGTACGATTATGGACTCCTTCCACTGTTCTGGTACAATTTCCTTTTCCCAAATAGCAAGTACAAGTTTATAAATTTCGATATATAATGCACTTCCACCCTCTTGTATGAATTCTGCTGGAATTTGAGCAATACCTGGAGACTTGTACTTTTTCAGATTTTCTATCGCAATTTCGACTTCAGAAAGTGTGGGTTCGGGTATAAATGGCTCAGCAGTTTGTATTTGAATTTCGTCCCGATCATTTCTATTTGGCCTATGCATATTTAGTAGTTGCTCAAATGAATCTACTAGATACCACCTACAAATAGCAATCCTAACA
>JAJSOF020000036.1:6843503-6861003 GCA_025594305.2 Periplaneta americana | reverse complement strand
TTCGCGACTGTATATAGTAGTCTGTGGTTCTAAGCAGGCGAAATAATGTAGGAGGGATCGCTGTTCACACATTCAGATACAGTAGGTCTACACCACTTTTTCAATCTGCAGAATGCAAAAAAACATGTATTTATGTAAAAATCACGACATCTGTTTTTTACATCAATACAATACTTTCTCTCATAAGAAAGTAAAAAGAGAATCTAGCCACATCCAGCACGCGAGTCCAAATCTCTGGACCACCGTAGTGGACTCTGCTAACCGCACTGCGAACGCCATACATCAAGCGGGATCGTGTATTATGAAACACGTTAAGTAAGATGTGATCCGTCCTGAGGGAAATGTCAAGCGCCGTGACCCCTGGTCCGGCTGCAGAACCCACCCCCACCACCACCCCGTAATTCAGATAGGAGCTGACATTAACCCTCGGCGTGCCCGTGCCAAACGGGGCTCTGGGGACCCACTAATCCCTGCGTTATCAGTGTAGCGCCGGGATAAAAAAGACATTTATTAATAAAAATAATACTTCCTTTCTTCGCCAGTGCCGCACTTGGATTAAGACTCTAGTAAAGCCATTAAAAGCAAGCATTGCAACCATTTTGAATGTCTAGTAGAATTACTCTCCGTTAAATCGCTCCATTCCTGGTGAAGAAGAAAAACCTTGAATCTTCGCCATACTGTACGATTCAAAATCAAGTTCCAACATGATACTTAAATTTATTATAGTAGTATTCAACTTTAGGTTTGTTCCAACAGCAGTCAGGAACCGTCCGTAACCATCGTGAGCATGCGCAGTACAGAAAAAGCGTTCCAACACAATCCGAACCAGTCCTGAACCGGAAACGTGTACTGCAGTCGGGCGTTCCAACAAGCTTTTGACACGGGTTCGGAACGGGTAAAAAATAGTCCGCGGATTGAGGCATGTACGGAAGAGTACGCAAGACGCGCATGCGCATAAGCTCACCAACGTCTCCTGGATACTGAAGAAAGACAGGATCGACTGTTCACATCAATGAGGTTAAGATAAAAAGTGACAGTACAGACGAATAATAAAACTAGAGATTTAATTTAAATTTTCGCCAAAAAGAAAGGGAATGGTAACTATTTGGGTACTTTTTTTTTTTTTTTTTTTGTATATCAGCATGCTCCATTACATTGGAGTAATACTACATGCTTTACATAAAATATTACAATAATTAGTTACATAATTTATGAGAACAAGATATTTACAATTTTGATTGCGATCTTGAAATTCTTATAGATACAAGTGTTGCCTAATTGTACTTCTTATATTTTAGGTTACCATCATTGTTAATATTATTTCTAATTTCAATTTCTGTTACATTTTGCCAAATTCTATGGATTTTATAAATTTTCTGAAGCTTTTGAGGTATGCTGTTGCGAACTGATCAAAAGGTGGAGGCCAGGTTTGACCTGTGCGTATTATACTAGCTCGTAGGATTCTTCTTTCTTTTATCAGTGTGGCACATCTTAGTAGTATATGGTAGACTGTCTGTTCTTCTTTTAGTCTGCAAGGGCACGTTGGAGTTGGAATAATCTTGAATCTGTGAAGGTACGATCTTGTGAAGCCGTGACCTGTCACAATAGAAGTAAATTCTGCCCCGACAGGTAAATTTATCTTCAATCTATCTTTAATTGATGGGAAGAATGATTTCGTTATTGCGCCCTTAGTTGAGATAGCCCACTGCTCTTGCCATTTTCTTAAGGTCTTTTCTCTCTCTTCTGTTACTATGGTATCTCTCGGTATTTTGTTATAAGCTATTTCCCCTTCATCTTCTATGGCGGCTTGTTTGGCAAGACGGTTAGCTATCTCATTCCCTACTATTCCGACATGGGCCTTCACCCACCTAAAGAGAACTGTCTCTCCAATTTTTTCAATTCTCTCTTTATATTTTCAATTATTGGATTATGTTTATTCTTGGGTACTGAAATAGTTAATTACAATTTCAACATGCAGCTTTGTTTAAGAGTATAATAAATAACTTAAATACATTAATAATAAAAAATAACTATTTTTAGATGAGAGTCCCCCAGTACACGACATTGAATTAACGTAATTCTTGCCTTCCATATTTTTTGTCATCTTTTTATAGAAAATGATCGAAATTCTATTTTCTGCAATTAGAATTAGCTGCAAAACGATAATAATAAGCATCCCGTTCTTAGCAAAGATGATCACAGTTATAGCATCTCTGGATTTAGTACATAACGATCCGCGAAAGCGTTCCAACAGCGTCCAGTCCAGTTTCAATCCCATAGCAGATGCTCAACTAGCGCATGCGCATAAGATGGTACAGGAACCGTACATGAACTGATCCATGAATCGCTTGTTGGAACGAACCTTTTATTTGTACTGTTATTCAAAAGCCGGTATAATTTTTAAATCGCTGCAAGTTTTCTTGAAAGAGGAATTACATAAACATAGAAATGCCATTTTATTCACAATTTAAGGCGTGTTACTATTTTTGCTTATAACTTTCGACTCAGTCATTTTCGGACCAGGGTTCCTTATCTCAGATTGATACATGTGCCCTTCGCCATCATCCCTGAAAGTTTGTAACACCAGCCCGGAAACATCCTGTATATGCAACTTAAAATCTAAGCTTTATTAAATGTATTTTTGGACACTGATAAGTAAACAGAATTGAAAAAATTGCAGGTGCACATGTGATTCGACCTCATTTAATTGTTGTTTAGAGGCACAATTAATAACTAAGTATTTTTCCATATTTTCTACGGTAATCTATTGCCTTCTGTCTGTTAAAATGTTCTTATAAATGAAAAACGACCTCTCAACTTCACACGAAGTATCTGGAGCGTATTTCAGATTAGGAATGATGCTCCGAACAATCTCCTCAGGGAACTGCACACAGTTACTTTTAAGTATTTTGCATAGAGTGTAAAAAGTTGTGTGTCCTGGGTTCTTTTTCAATACATCATTAAATCTTACTGACACACACTCACTGATTACTCCCTCGCTGGTTAAAAACACTACTACAAATTCTGATGTGTTTTGAGAACAAGGAAGGAAAACATTTGAAACGAATCATTGTTGGCGGCAGCGAACTCGTACTATTTAGCTCAATAGCGTCCAAATTATTTTTCATTTCTTGCTATGGTATTGGATAATTCAATATAAACGCAAAATAGACAGAGAAATTATTATTATTATTATTATTATTATTATTATTATTAAATTCTGCAATAATGTTAAAATATGTAAAATTATGTAGTATGGTGTGAAATATGTAATATTATGCCAAATATGTAAAAGAAATGTAAAATAAAATTTATGAACAAGATTCCTACATGTGTATTCATCAACATCTGTCTTTTCTTCGTGTATAAATATGTAGAATTAAAATATGTAATTACATAAAATCCGGCCTCTAATCATTAGCAATACTAACCGCAAAAGCGCGGAACGAATCCTCCGCATATGGCAGCGTCTTTACGTATGAATCAGCCGCCGTGAGTGCGGTTAGGAGTCTAGCTCTGGCTGGTTCACCCTGTATATGAAGTATTCAATATATCGGTGAGGTTAGGTTTCCTTAATATTCACGAAATTTGAGTATTAGTAAGGTTGAATTCCCTTATCCAGTCAATTTAAATTAAATTATTAAGTATTAATAAAATTTCAAAAAGGCATATGACTCGGTTAAGAGGGAAGTATTATATGATATTCTTATTGAATTCGGTATTCCCAAGAAACTAGTTCGATTAATTAAAATGTGTCTCAGTGAAACATACAGCAGAGTCCGTAAAGGTCAGTTTCTATCTGATGCTTTTCCAATTCACTGCGGGCTAAAGCAGGGAGATGCACTATCACCTTTACTTTTTAACTTCGCTGTAGAATATGCCATTAGGAAAGTTCAGGATAACAGGCAGGGTTTGGAATTGAACGGGTTACATCAGCTTCTTGTCTATGCGGATGACGTGAATATGTTAGGAGAAAATACACAAACGATTAGGGAAAACACGGAAATTTTACTTGAAGCAAGTAGAGCGATCGGTTTGGAAGTAAATCCCGAAAAGACTAAGTATATGATTATGTCTCGTGACCAGAATATTGTACGAAATGGAAATATAAAAATTGGAGATTTATCCTTCGAAGAGGTGGAAAAATTCAAATATCTTGGAGCAACAGTAACAAATATAAATGACACTCGGGAGGAAATTAAACGCAGAATAAATATGGGAAATGCCTGTTATTATTCGGCTGAGAAGCTCTTATCATCCAGCCTGCTGTCCAAAAATCTGAAAGTTAGAATTTATAAAACACTTATATTACCGGTTCTTCTGTATGGTTGTGAAACTTGGACTCTCACTCTGAGAGAGGAACATAGGTTCAGGGTGTTTGAGAATAAGGTGCTTAGGAAAATATTTGGGGCTAAGCGGGATGAAGTTACAGGAGAATGGAGAAAGTTACACAACACAGAACTGCACGCATTGTATTCTTCACCTGACATAATTAGGAACATTAAATCCAGACGTTTGAGATGGGCAGGGCATGTAGCACGTATGGGCGAATCCAGAAATGCATATAGAGTGTTAGTTGGGAGACCGGAGGGAAAAATACCTTTAGGGAGGCCGAGACGTAGATGGGAGGATAATATTAAAATGTATTTGAGGGAGGTGGGGTATGATGATAGAGACTGGATTAATCTTGCACAGGATAGGGACCAATGGCGGGCTTATGTGAGGGCGGCAATGAACCTTCGGGTTCCTTAAAAGCCATTTGTAAGTAAGTAAGTATTAATAAAATGTATGGAAAACAAAGCCTTCTTGCTGTCATATTTGTAAATGGTTTGTACAGAACCCGGAGGTTCATTGCCGCCCTCACAAAGCATATGTAGTAATATTGCTCAACCCTTTAAAATAAATGCATTGTATAATGAGCACAGACCTGTGGTGTGTTGCAGGGGAAGATGAAAGGTACAGGGCCAGCGAGCTGAACGCGCACGGCCCGACGGTGGCGGGGTGGCAGTCCGCACATGACTGCGCCTACCCCCAGGAGCTCATCCTGCAGCTGCACTCCACGGCCACTGTGCAGAAGATACAAGTGCTGGCTCATCAATACCTAATACGTCAGTAGCCCTATTACTGTACTATTGCATGCTTATGATCTTCTGTTAGCCTCAGTTCTTGTCATCACTTTAAAGTTGTATGGAATGAACTCTAATATCCAATATGTAATAGGCCTATGTTCTTTTTTTTTTCTATTTATTTATTTATTCTTCATAGAACATCTTGTTATTCCTCATCTTTTACAATATCCACCTCGCGTCAATGGAATTCCTTGTCACAAAGTATTAGGGGCTGCAAGACAATAAACACCTTTAAGAACAGCTTAAAAGCTAACCTTATTAGCAGGGAACGGATTTATATGGACTAAAAATATATGAAATATGTAAATATATATGTAGTTATTTTTACCAAAATATGGAATTAAATATGGATTTTTACCAAAATATGGAATTAAATATGGACTTAAAATTATAAAAATGACTATGTACGTTAAATATTGGTACATTTTAATCAAACTAAACAAAAATATAATGGACGTACCTTATCTTCCAATGTAGTTTCAACAAAACACAATTTTTATTGTCTGTTACCATAACAATAGGTTACAAACATTTCTTTCAAGTGCTGAAAAGTGAATCTTCTTCTATTGTCTCTGAGGATAGATTTATACTGACTAAAAGAGCGTTCGACGTCACAAGAAGTAACTGGTACATAATTCAATTTCACAATGTCTGCTGGGGATAAGTCCAAGTTAATCTTCACTGTTACTTCACCACTCATCACAGCAACAACCTTTTGTAGTTCTTCATATCCAGGGTTTTTTGAAAGTACAGTGTCCACCTTAGCTCTTACTGCATCTGCAACTTTACCTCTACCACGATTCAGTTGTTCCACAGTACTATTTATAATTTCAAAACTTTCAGATAGTGAAAGGTGCCTATTTTGGAGACTTTTGAGCGTTTTTATGATGCATGAAAATGTATGCTGAATGTGAGCTAAGTCATTCTTCACACTTATGTCACAGGTAACTGTTTTCGCAGTATCAATTGAGACTGCATCTTCAGAGTCCAATGCAAGGAGAACATTGTTAATAGAGTCTATATGTTCGGCATAATATTCAACTGCTTCTAGCCATGTACCCCATCTAGTTAAAATTGGCTTTGGTGGCAATGGAATTTCAGGGTACATTTCTTTCAACACGTTAACTCTACTGGGAGCTTTGAGAAATACTTTTTCACTGATGAAATCAACAAATCTACTTTAGGAAATTGTCTCTGACCACTTCTGCCACACGATGAAATGCATGCGCCACACAAGTAAAATGAGTCAATTTAGGATATACAACAGATAATGCTTGTCCAGCTTTGACCATATAAGGGGCAGCATCGCTAATAAAGAATAACACATTATCGTACATAATACCCTTTGGCCACAGGATACTCATAGCTTCGTTGAACAGTTTAACTATAGTTTTGTTATTGCACTTTTCTAGAACATCACAATGTAAAAGAATTCGTTCAGAATATTGTTCACTTAACAAACCGATAACTACATTACCAACAAGTCTACCTTCTTTGTCGGGAGTCTCATCAATGGAAACCCAAATTGAACTATCTTTAATTTCATCTCTTATCTTCTGTATTGTCTCATCGTAGATGGATGGAGCATACGTCTTCCTAAGTGTTGACTCATCCGGGATTGTATGTTGAGTATATTTTTCAAGGAATTCCCTGAAGACCTTATTCTTTAGTTTGTAGAGAGGAATATCAGCAGAGATGAGAGAACGGCACAGGTCGATGTTAAACTCAGATCTTACATTCGATGTTGTTGGTTGTGTTAAAAACAATTGTCTCTGCTTGGAATTTAGTTGTTTGTTGGCCTGATGTTTACTAGTTGTAATGTGTTGTTGCACCAGGAACTTTTGTGTAGATGATACTGCACACTGACACAAATTACAAAATAATATTTTATTGTCAGTTGATAAACCATCTTCTTTAAATTCTGAAATGTAACTTGTTAGTTTTGATTTTAAATTGACTGAATGACGTACTTTTGGCATATTTACCGTCTTTATAGTATGATTTACAAAACTGAACCTATGTGTACTCTGACTGGCATTTAACTGTTGAGCTGCACAACTGAAGTCTGTTAAAAATTTTAAATTAAATTAATACAGTTTTGTAACTTACTTTCCCATTGTTGATAGGACTGCTAATTTTCAAATAACTCTGATGTTAAAGGGATTACTGAACATGTGTTTAAATCTCTATTGTTGAAATGTATTTTTAAAAGTTAATGGAATTTTGTTTTGTTTTATTGTTAAACCTAATATAATATGGACTGTTTTATATGAAATATGGAAAATATATGGAAATTAACGAAAATATGTACTAAACTCTAAAATATGGAAAAATATGGAAAATAAAAGTAGGATTTTTCAACCCTACACATTGTGAAACATAAAGATAATGCAAAATATAAATTATATTAGCTTTATAAGTAAATATGTATTTACATATAAATCCTTTCCCTGCTTATTAGCATTTCACTCCAATCATACTGATTTAAACTATCACTGACTACATTGTTACTTTTTTCTTTAGACATCATCCTGATTGTGCTGTATTTTAATTGTCTCGTAATAATCTCTTTCTATTATCTAATATTATTTGAAATATATTAACATTCTATGTATTTTAGTTTAATTCTGCTACACAGTTTATTTCAGTGTTTAATTAATAGTTCATAGTATTTTGTTGTTTAATTTGTAAATAACTTTTGTATACATGTAACTCTCATCTAAATCAAATTGTTGTATTCTTTGTAAGTTCATGCATATGTATATACACTTTTTGCTGGTTGAGTGGAAGAGAAGGCCTTACGGCCTTAACTCTGCCAGCTAAAATAAATCATTATTATTATTATTATTATTATTATTATTATTATTATTATTTATTTATTTATTTATTGTCGCTTTAACTTATAACAAAAGTCATATCGCGACACGAATTAATTTTAACAATATATAACATTTAGCAAGTCGTGAAATAATAAAAAAAAAGAACATTACACAATTTTATCAAACAATCCAGTCAACTTGAAAAACTTTATGACACTATTGCAGTGAGAAGGTTCACCAAGAGATCTTGCTATATCGTTGGGGATTTTTAGTTGTTGTCGTAACTGATTGTATTGAGGACAGTCCTGGATGATGTGTTTCACAGAAAGAGTTTCACTGCAAGTGTTACAAACTGGAGGAGGTTTCTTCTTTAATAAATAACTATGTGTGAGCTTGGTATGTCCAATACGTAGTCGGTTGATGAGAACTTGATTCCTGCGTGATAGATGATTAGTTGGATATGATGATCTGAAAGCAGTTCTAATTTCCCAGAGTTTGCTAGTAGATGTTTGAAGCCAGTTGGAGTACCATAGATCATTTAACTTTGTTTTAAGATGAGTGGCTATATCACTATTCCAAGTGGCTATGTCCATATCCTGTATAGGAAGACGAGTTGCTTCTTTTGCTGCCATATCGGCTTGTTCATTTCCATGCAGACCCTGGTGGGAAGGAATCCAGATTATGATAATTTGCTTTGATTGATTGTAGATTTCAGTGTCTTCTACCAGTCATTTTTATTCTTTCTTCACATTTCGACACTAATTACGTAATATAAAAATTTGTCCAAATAGCTATAATTTTTTTAAATTTGCATTGCTGTAGCTATTCGTGAGCATTATGTCTATTTCCTCAGATTTATTAAGGTATATCTACACCCACAAAACGCAAAAAAAAAAAAAAAAAAAGATTAAAAATTAGAATCTTCAAAATATAACTATTTTAATAGAGAATTTTCTCCTCTTTAATTTGATATAAGAATTTTCGATTTATGCCTTATGGTTATTCAGGTAAGTCCCATTTTCCAAAATGCTGCGTCATCAGCCACGGTCACTTACTTTTGGAGTGCATTACTTTTGGAGTGATCTTCGTAGCAGTCTATCCCCTCGTCCAGCATTGCTTGTAAAATAAACTTCTTTCTAGTCCCGAAGTAGATGCATAGATATCAGGGCATGATCATTAGATTTAAAACACGTTTTTACATAATGAAGTAATTTATAATCTTTTATTGTTAGTCATAAAACTATAAATTTGTGTGTCAGTGATGTTGTACGTGATTTTAATAAGAGTGCAAAAGTAGAAATTACAATTCTGAGGAGGATGGACATAAACTCTGGGACAAACACCATCGCAGGATTTGTTGCATTAATGGAAATAGGGACAAAAATGCCAAAAAAAAAAACATTCAACACCTGAAGTTAAAACAAGGAGGAGGTATTTGAGAGGCAGAAAGAAGCTGAAACTGGACCGACATGAAGCTGCTTAAGGTGTGACATATGATGATGGAGTCTTATAGGGTCTGAAAATTTGTGGCTCATTTCCTGTAAATAGTGATTTTAGAATATTTAATTCTTTCAAACATGATATCACAGCCAAATATGGTGATACCAAGAAGATATTGGTGTCATTTTGAAGCTTGAAATGTCCCCCAGTGCCTGACAATGAGTAAAATAACATTAATATAATTAATAATTATCTATGGACTTTTACATGATTTATGCAACATAAAATATTATTGTAAGTTACATATATGGTAATATTTAATTAATGTAAATAAAAATAAAAAATAGCTCTATGTCAGGCACTAAAGAATAGTTTTAGCTATAAAACAGTGAAAAAACTGTGACTCTATCTTAAAAACTGCATGGGCTATCATGTTTCAAGTTGCATGTCAAAATTATAAACATAATAATTTTTAAAAACAATGTAGACATAATTTCAAGGGATCTGTTCACTGTTCACTTCATTCTCTTTCTGGTGTCATTCTCAACTGTATAAAAATTTTACAGAACAAAATTATACAAAACAAAATTTGTTGTATGTTAAGGTGTACATATACCTTAATGTTAACAACGAAAACACTGAAGGTTAACAATCTACAGTCAACTCCGGATATAGTGAACCTCTGCGGAATTGCATATTTCGTTCACTACATCCGAGGTTTACTAAATCCGAAGTGTCTCTCCCCTAACCTTAAATGACAGGAATGAATCAAATTGTGAAACACTTTACACTTCAAAATTTTTATACAGTACATTCTATGTTCGAAGACTAGAAACAGACTGATAGGTAGAAATGACAAACGCTGTTATGGAGTGACTGCGTACTCAGCCTTGGAATTTCCCGGGTCATTTAATGGAAACTGGGAAGGGGTTGATGTAGTTTGAAAGGCATCGGAATCTTACTTTCATTTGTTCTCTGGACATAATGTCCGTCCTCTTTTAATAAAGGAAGGCAATTTCACTTTCCGTTGTTTCGATATTATCCGTCATAATGGAAATGTTTCTGAGAAAAAACGTCAACCCTTTGACGGTGAAGGATTAGAAATAATAGTAGAGTAGTGTGCCTGATAAGAGAATGACAACCCTTGGACTACCCCAACTCTGCATAAGTTTCGTATAAAAACTATACACGGTTTATTAGTAAGACCGATGTTTAAAATTGAAACATTACTTGGTGGTTATGACTATTCCAGTCTAGCGCTGAATGAAGCCAAACAAAAATTTCCCTTTTTTCCCTATGATAAGCAAGAGAGGAGCCGACTGTGCTTCTTTTCGGCTCGTTTAAGACCACTGCATTGCCGTTAGGGACATTACTCGTTGATTGACGGTTACTCTAGCACGTGTACGCTACAGAGCGCTATTGTAGATGTAAATTTCATTCACTATCAGCATATAACGGTGTAGCACAACGCTTCTTTCATAAGAGAGACAATGAATTTCATTATTTTGAGTGTTGTGTATTCTTTTCTATTCCAGTAGTCACGCATGCATGTAATTCCTTATTATTCCAGATGCTGCAGCACTGACTATTACACTCTTACTACGTCATACTACTTTTGACCAATAAAACGGTACGAAAGGACGTATTTCAACCAATCATGGCTGCTTATCGCACAATTTTATCGCGTCCTTAGCATTTGTTTAATTTTATCGCGTTCCTAGCATTTGTTTCTTTGTTTGTCAACATTTGAAACTGCGCTGGTCTGGACGTCAAAAAAATATGTATATATATATATATATATATATATATATATAATTACAAACCACTCCAGTCGATACACAGCAGTTTCAAATATGACTCGCATTGGCATTCAAGAAAAAGAATCAATAAAAATCACTGATCATACCTATGCATCTTCTGAAATCCGATTTACAAATAAATGAAGAGCACCATTCGGAAATCCTGAATAAGTTGAATACACCATGTAGGCCTAAATCAACGAGTTCCACTTCTATTACGCACACGTCCAATATAACATCAATTGAACCACCAACCACATTTAAATTTGAAAATTGTACATTCAATAATTATTCCTTAAAATTATTCATGTTTATTTTTTATGTCATCGTCGTTAATTAAAACTTTTCTAACACTTGTGTATATTAGTTAGGTTATGTTATAGCATCTGCTATATGATATTATGGATAGTCACGTATCAGAGATTGTTTAATATTAAGATTTATTGAAAATCATCTGTCAAGTGACGTTGATTACTGGGATTCGGATAATTGAAGTGGAATGCAACTGTCTTAATAAAAATGAAACTGAATCAACAAAGCCTTCTTGACTAGTAACATTTCCATCATGTATAACAGATCGAGAACTTCTCGACGAGAAGGCATTGCTCACTACTGCCATCTAGCATGCATCTAGCGTAATATTTGTAATGTTGAGATGGTACAATAATACATTTGAAGACAGTTGTATTTTCGTAAGTCAATTAATATTTTATTGTATTGGAGTACTTCGTTACTTCTAATCTTTATATACTTTCTTCTAATCGTGTAACAGTCAATTAAATCCCACTCGAGTTTTGATTTTCTCTAGATAAATCAAAACGTCTAGTGAGATTACTGTTGATAATTTCTTTCCTTCTTTATATTTTATCACCAATTTATGCACGACACTATTTTATTTAATATTCTAAACAGTAGCGGTCCTGCCCAATTAGATATACCAAATGTTTGACCAAAAATGAAAAATATGAACGCAGTTTTCTTTAGCTAAAGACGGGACATACGCCACAGATCAGTTAGCTCCCTTCCAGTCTCAAATTAAGTCCATAAAACTTGTTATAGGGGAGAGTTGGGTAGTATGAGACATCGGGTAATATCGGACAGTGAGTTTCTTTCATCTACCAGCAGATGATAGTATCTGAATTACGTGGTTACGTTTCTGTGATGTCGCATAGAGAAACGTAACCATGTTATTCAGGTACTACTATCTGGTGGTAAATGAAATAAACGCACTGTCTGATATTACCCGATGTCCGATACTACCCAACTCTCCCCTAATACTGAAAATATAACCATTTATCAATGACACATCGCAACAACAATGTAGTCACTATTGTCTGCAAGAACGAATTTATTATTTGAGATAAAAACAATTCAATCTGTTAATTGAGAAACCATACAAGTCCATAATTAGCCAAAACGAGTTTATTGTATTTCTGATATTAAAACATGTATTTGCACGTCTATAGGAGAAAGTAGAAATATCTGCCTTATTTTAAGTATGTAATGATGTTCATGATAGTATTTCCTTGAAGAGGATCAAATCAAAAGATTTTATGAAGATATATTATTTCTGGTCTAATCGTAACAAAGATGGAGCATCTAAGAAGCTATAGTGTAGGACTTAAGGGGTTAGGTATAGCTTACAGTAGTAAAATTTTTGGAAATATGCATCATTTCTTTCCTTCGTTACTGTATCTTGTACAATAATGGAAATTGGTGTGTGTAAAACACTGTCCTTCTGGTATAAGAAAAAAATATTTTTACGATTAAAAATTGTTATTTATATATATTATTTTCAAAATTCAAAATGTTGGCAGTTCACTGTGCAATGATGAAGTGTTTCGCTCATAACGCATAAACTTTTTAACTTTTTCATGTTCGCTCTCTTTTATTTTATTACTAAAACTGATGTATACAATATCATGCTCTTTCAACTACATTCCTTAATAAATATTTTTTTTTATTTTGTGTTAGAAGAAAATACTGATATTTGGCCATTTTTTAAAATGAATTTATTTTTTATCAGACAGTCTATGAAAGGTAGAGAAATGATTTTGCATCGTGTTGTAGATATGAAATGCATAAATATACACAAAAAAATTAATCACAGAATGTTCGATAGTTTTTGAGTTATGAGGGAAACGTTTCATCGCTGCACAGTGAACTACCACCATTTTGAATTTTGGACAAAGAAAAAAAAATAATTTTCTAAATCATAAAATTACTTTTTTTTCATATAGCAGAAGGACAGTGTTTTACACATACTAATTTTCATTATTGTACAAGATACAGTAATGGAGGAAAAAAATGTTGAATATTTCAAAATTTTATTGCTGTAAGCTGTACCTAACCCGTTAAGTGTTTTTCATTTTAAAACATTTTAGAATTTTTCTTTTTCTTTTTTAATATGAAGGAAAAAATATATTATGTACTACATTTCTACTTAAATAGTTTTTGTTCTCATTACCTTACCTATAAATTAAATAAAAATTAAGTTATTATAATTTTTTAATGAAATGATTTCTGGTATTTGAGAATTAACACTTGTCCACGAACTTTAGGGCACCCTGGCGATCTCAAATATAATAATTATTAAACGTTTCTTGAAAATATTTAGAAGTATTGCAATTCATATGAAAAGTTCACTATAAAAAGATAAAAACGTACATACAATATTTATAAGTTGCAGACAGATTCGTTTTGCAATTTTCTCACTGGAAACTGGCCACATGGACATTTCGAGCAAAATGTCTCCTTCCTTTCCCGGTACGAAATAATACCAACTAAATAACTGCATATTTTTTTGTTTATTTGCAGCGGAAAAACTGGAATTGTGGGCAGGGAACGATGTGGACGACGCCGAAGTTCAGTCGTCGCCTACAACTGCTCATTTTGAGTATCTGGGATTCATCACCCTCTCAGATAACCAAAACACAGGGTTCACGTCTAGAGAGCTGAAATCTGTCACGGTTCCTTCGTGTGTGGCGAGATACTTGAAGCTGAGACTGCATGCAAACCATCCCAATTCCCTCAATGTACATAACCAGGTATAGTAATAATTATAATTTGCCGGAAACAAGTGTAAGTTAATGAAAGACAGGGGAAAAATCCCGGACAATACTACCAATCACAATAAAATAGCTGAAGTCTCACCAGGAAGTTGTACACTTTCTCATTATAAACTTGACTAATTCGTAATAATTTAATTTGTCATGATATCAATTAAATTTACATCTACGTTAAATAACCACTCAATCTTTATATTCAATCTTCGTCATCTCGATCTACAGGCATACATAATATCTGATTCAAGAGGGGTGATAGAAGCTCCTTTATAACTAAAATATCGGCCTCTTAGTTAACTGGCAACAATATGTATGAACCTTAGATCTAGAAAAGGGCAATGATCTTATGAAATCATTGTCGTCAAAGAGACAAAGATAGAAATATGATATTATAATGATTAATTATATATTATGTAATTAGGAAAGTACAGGATAACAGAGAGGATTTGAACGGGTTACATCAGCTGCTTGTCTATGCGGATGACGTGAATATGTTAGGAGAAAATCCACAAACGTTTAGGGAAAACGCGGGAATTTTACTGGAAGGAAGTAAAGAGATAGGTTTGGAAGTAAATCCCGAAAATACAAAGTATATGATTATGTCTCGTGACGAGAATATTGTACGAAATGGAAATATAAAAATTGGAAAAATTTATTCTTTGAAGAGGTGGAAAAATTCAAATACTTTGGAGCAACAGTAACAAATATAAATGACACTCGGGAGGAAATGAAACGCAGAATAAATATGGGAAATGCCTGTTATTATTCTGTTGAGAAGCTTTTGTCATCCAGTCTGTTGTCAAAAAATCTGAAAGTTAGAATTTATAAAATACTTATTTTACCGGTTGTTCTGTATGGCTGTGAAACTTGGACTCTTACTTTGAGAAAGGAACAGAGGCTAAGGGTGTTTGAGAATAAGGTGTTTAGAAAATTATTTGGGGCTAAGCGGGATGAAGTTACAGGATAATGGAGAAAGTTACACAACACAGAACTGCACGCATTGTATTCTTCACCTGACATAATTAAAAACATTAAATCCAGACGTTTGAGATGGGCAGGGCATGTAGCACGTATGGGTGAATACAGAAATGCATATAGAGTATTAGTTGGGAGGCCGGAGAAAAGAAGACCTTTGGGGAGACCGAGACGTAATTGGGGGAATAATATTAAAATGGATTTGAGGGAGGTGGGATATGATGGTAGAGACTGGATTAATCTTGCTCAGGATAGGGACCAATGGCGGGCTTATGTGAGGGCGGCAAAGTACCTCCGGGTTATTTAAAAGCCATAAGTAAGTAATTAAAATATTTGCAAACAAATTTCTGCCATGCTGTCGCTCGTGCACGATGGGCATTATAAAATAAAAATTCCCTCCTTAAGACAGATATTCTTTCCTAGGCGTAAAAATTCCTATACACAAAGTAAATTTTGTTATTTCTTTCCTAATGGTCTGTAGTGTTTCTTCACTCTTTTTTTAGCCTAGAGATGATCGTAAATCAGTTTAGGGTATGGCCATTTTAACCCAAAGACTAGGCCAGATATAAAGAATTACACGTATGACTTATATTAACTATAACAGAATAATATTTTACGATATCAATTTTATTGCAATCTAATTTAATTATTATGGCATTTTAAATTATTGTTAAAACTTTAGTGGTTTACGATTTTTCCAAATAAATGAAATCTTTTATCGATCATTTACTTGGATTGTAATTTTACTGACATAAATTGGAACATTAGAAAAATATCAAATCATTTCATTAACCCCAAAATAAATATTTTAAATAAATATTCCATTAAATTAAAAACATAATTTAAAAAAATAATAACATTTCTTATTTTGAGATAACAATAGTTGTCTTACTAACTAACAACTATACAATTATGATTTATTCTTACATGGGAATTTAGGCTGTTTTCTATAACCTTCAGAATTCAATATGAAATACGTCGTTTTATGACTAAGAATGTGGAAGATTCATAACGCCAATTTACTAAAATATTTGGTTAAATAATTTTTAATGTTGATCGCTTCGTAAGAAACTGATATATTTTACACCAAACACATTTAAATATTTTATATGATAATTTAACATTACAGTTTTCATATAATCTCCATTATGGGTTCAAAATAGCAGCCTAAAATTTGTATTTGTTTGTTTTTTTAACATTATCTCACTGCAACTGCCTTGGAAAAAATTATGTCCACAATCGCTATGTGGGGTTTGAAAGCGTATAAAATCCTGTGTCTGAATGTTTAAATAGTTTTAATTATGAATTGCTTTTTAGAATAATTTTTAACAATCTTTCTAATAAAAACTTATTTCTAATTTAAAATGACCAGCTTTAACAAATGTTCTTTTTGTAGGTGGGTCTGATAGCCATCAACGTCTTAGGCCAGCACATAGATTCCCCGTGCACATCATCATCTGCATCTTCTGAAGTAGAGAAGCCCCAGTCAGAGCAAAATAACAACGGAACAGGGCACGAAGGCACAGAAGCGTCTCCCTCCAGTGCGAGTAATAATGGCAACAACAATGCTCTTCTGTTAGTCAACAACCCCAAATACACATCTCCGTATGACGACCTTGCCTTCGAGATGTACGTCGACCAAGAAGTGGCAAGAATCATCCGCACAATGGAAGCGAAGAAGCAGCAGGCAGTTATTTGTAAGTTTGTAACTGAGAAAACTGAATATTCTTGATGGCTTTAACTCCACCAGACAGACAGACAGACAGATAGATAAATAAATAAATAAACAAATAAATAAACGAATAAATAAACAAATAAATAAATAAGTAAATAAATAAATACACAAATAAATAAATAAACAACTAAATAAATAAACAAACAAATAAATAAATAAACAAATAAATAAATAAACAAACAAATAAACAAACAAATATAAATAAATAAACAAATAAATAAATAAATATAAATAAACAAACAAATAAATAAATAAACAAAGACACATAAATAAATAAACAAACAAATAAATAAACAAATATAAATAAATAAATAAATGAACAAATAAATAAACAAATAAACAAATAAACAAACAAATATAAATAAATAAACAAATAAACAAATAAATAAACAAATAAAGAAATAAATAAATAAGTAAATAAATAAACAAATAAATAAATAAACAAATAAATAAATAAACAAATAAACAAACAAATAAATAAACAAATAAACAAACAAATAAATAAACAAACAAATAAATAAACAAATAAATAAATAAA
>JAJSOF020000036.1:6828503-6838503 GCA_025594305.2 Periplaneta americana | reverse complement strand
GCGTGCTCACTTTCAATGTAATTGTTCTCTACTTTCTTCACATAATCATACACTGATATCCATTTTCGGAAGAAGCAATTACAGAGTCGGCCTCTGCTTATGAGTAACGTAGAAATTATAGATGAGTCTTCTTAGGACTTCCTCATCAAAACTGTCTACAGCTGTAACAATCGTCTTCTTCGGCTGTGATTTTTCCGGACTGGAGAAAGAATCTGCTGTTCCTGCGTCAATATTTTTCCCTTCTTTCCTGATTCTTGCCAAGGTTCGCTTTGAAATACCAGTGGCAGCCAGTACTCATGCACACACGCTTTTCAATGGAATTAGTATTCCGTTTACAGACTCTTCTGACATGAATTTCCATACATTGTATGCTATTTCATGTCCTTGACTATGAACTACTCTATGATTTCACACCTTAGACAATGCCATAATGAGAGCGCTCAGAAGGATAATGTTTTCAGTATTAGCAATAGCGGTAGTAGCAGAACGATCTGAACACTCGGAATGCTAGTAACCAACTAACCCAACACCCCTCCAGTTGAGTGTGAGGGCGAGTCCAAGCAAACGAACTAAAATGCGTCCCTCGCGCCGATGCCATAACTTCTCGTCCAGGCTCTACCGGTGCAACAAGGCCTTCCCGGAACGCTTTAACCCATCGTGCAACTGTGCGATATGGCAACGCTGCAGCGCCACATGCTTCACGCAGTCCCTGAAAACATTCTTGTGCACTACGACCTCGTGCCACTTCAATTTTGATCCAGGAACGTTGCTCTAGTTTTGTAAGGATGGTCTTAGGGCGCTCGCACTATCCCTATGAAAGTGAACGTTCTACACACTGCAGTAGATTGACAGAGTACTGTTGCCGGTGGCTGCACTAACTCATCTAACAGTCCTTGTTCATGTCCACACAGCTGGTAGCTCTCGAACGTACCATCGTCACATGACAGCAGTGTTGCCATTACTTTTTATCCAACCTATGTATAAAGTAACTAATAGAACTAATAAAACAGACGCTGGAACACACACTCATTCTACCTCACTTCGATTAATGCGACGTTTTGTTCAGTGATCTCAGAATTGATTCCGCTCAGAAACTACAGCGTGTTCATAACGCGTGCGTCCGCTTCATTTGTAATGTTCGATATTGTGATCATATCTCACCTTCTTTCGAGAAGTTATCATGGCTTAGGTTACATGAGAGGAGAAATCTGCCCTCATTTTCTCTCTTATATCGAATTATGCACACTTCATCCCCCTATTATTTATTCGCTCGTTTTCATACCCTCTCTCGCTATCATAATATTAATACTCGATCACAACGCGATAACACGCTAGAAATTCCACTTCATACATCATATCTGTATTCCTCATCTTTCACTGTTGCTACCTCTCGTCACTGGAACTCTCTGCCGCCTGACGTCAAGGGCTGCCGAACATTGAAATCTTTCAAATCCAAGTTAGAAAATTATCTTATGACGAGTTGCCAAACTAACTTACTATTATGACAAGTGTTGTATTGCATGTTTCCACGTATTCACATTTTTTATGTTCTAGTGATATTTAACTTATTTTATATTTTTGTTTTCATATTTTCCGATAATGGTATATCTCTAATGTGATAAGTTGAGCTATATATAATCATAATTTTCCTTACTGTGTGTACTTAAAAATATTGTATTCATCGTATGCTTTGTACTGCACTATTTTATTACTACTATTAGTATTATTATTATTAGTATTATTATTATTATTATTATTATTACTATTATTACTACTATTCTTATTTTTTTATTATTATTATTATTATTATTATTATTATTATTATTATTATTATTATCATCATCATCAATAATTGTCTTATTTTTTTATACTTTGTATGTCTCATTTATTTTGACCTGCTGTTCACATTTTATTATGCTTTTTCCTTTCTTTCTGTATGTTATATATTATGTCTCATTTCTACTTACTTGTTCTTTACATTTTATTATTATTATTATCTTATTCAGTTTTGTGTGTAAAATTGTAGTGTACTTTGTAAATTTGTAGTGTTTTTTGTAACGCAGTTTTACTCCTGGTTGAGTGTTAGAGAAGGCCGTATGGCCTTAACTCTGCCAGGTTAAATAAATCATTATTATTATTATTATTATTATTATTATTATTATTATTATTATTAATGTGTTAAAATTCAATTATAGCTGTTTTCGAAAAAAAAAAAAAATATTTTCTCGACCAAGAAAACTGACTTTATTCTACAGACATCAGCTAAAGCATTAGAATGAAACCGATATCATTTGCATATTACAAGGGATTTTCTGGCACTCCGAAAAGAAAATTAAGCAAAAGGACAGTGCAAGGAAAAAAAATTCGGATGAGAAATTTCTGTGTTTTTGCATCTTAACATGCAATTTCAATTTCAATTGAGTCTTGATAATGAACTATTGTAATGTAAGAACGATATTAAGGTACTGGTATAGTATTTTATCAAGCACATTCATGAAAATGTGTGTTGAAATATAACTATGTGACATATTTACCCTGATTTTAAAAATCCAGCAATTGCAAAAGAATTGAGAGTATTGATAAACAAGAAACCCTGCTAACATTTCATCGATCATTTGTGTCTTTGATTACAGCCTCTAGCAAAAAACGACGAGTGTCTGGAGATATCGATGCCTGGGGGTAAGCGACCTGAATTGCCACCACCCCCGCGGCTGCTTCAGGTGCCAGGGGCGCCCCCAGGAAGGGACGGAGGGGTACCCCCCAGCCAAAGCAGCCCGGCCATGCACCAGAGTCCCGTGTCTCCCCTGCACCTGCACTCACGGCCCAAGAGCCCTGCGCCACGTGAGTGGCACCCTTGTACGCATGCGCACTGCATTTACCCAAGCCATCCCTTCCCCGAAGTATCAGTCGTACCCTCACATCAGTTTCCAGGATGATAATCTTTAATGATGCTTTTGTGATAATTGGTAACGGCAATTATTATTATTATTATTATTATTATTATTATTATTATTATTATTATTATTATTATTATTATTGTTAAGATGAATTGCAATACTCTACTCACCACCTAAATCTTATTTCAAAAAGTTATAATTTATAAATCTCAACAAGGAAAGAAAATACATAATTGTAAACAGCCAGTGAGAAGAAATATTTGTATCGACTATTTCGTTAATATGACGTCATTCCATTTTCGGCCAATGAAGTGTAATGAAATTTTGAATTTCAACCAATCACAGTCATATATCTTGATAATTTCTGCAGCTCGATTCGTCACTATCAATTTATGGCATGGTCCTTTTTTTGTTTAGTCAGTGTCGCCAACTGTTTTTACGTAAATCGATGAGCATGAATCCATTGTACTAAATAAAGTGCGAAATTCTACTTCCACATCTGCATCTTTCATCTTCTAATTCTATGTCCATTGTATCTAAAGAAAATGACACTCCCTCGTAACAACTGTTCATTTAATTAATGTATTAATCAGGTTGTTTGTAATTATACTACAAAATGTTTAAATTAAATTATGATTTCAGCAGATAATGAAAACGAATGTTTGTTACAATAACAAGAGAAAAGCGCAGTACATGCAATTAACATTTTAAACCTGTATTTATCTTTTCTCAATTGGCATTACTGAATAACATTCAATTTCTTTATTGCAGTAATCGATATTCATCTATTTCGACTTCACAATGTCTGAATAGGTTAAGTATTCATAAATATACAATAATTATGGACATTTTGTAAGCGAATTTTAGACACATATGATTTACATTTTCATTTTATTTCTAATAAAATCCAAAATTCTATTAAATCTTTGAGAATCATTAACCAAATCTTTTCACTCACAAAAGTCCAAAAACATACAAGACTTGAATTATAACATTTTGGCTCGATCAGTTCTCAGTTATGGCAATGAAGCCTAGACTATTCGACTCCAAGATGACCGACGATTGACAGCTGCAGAAATGATATTTTCAAGAAGAACTGCTGGTTACAGACTTCTGGTTCACAAGAGGAACATTGACATTGCAGACGCATTAGAAATAACACCTATTGTACAATATCTACAGCAATACAGACAAGACTGGCTTCAGGATGTGCAAAGAATGGAGCATACCAGACTACCTGGACAGATGCTTCACTGTAGGCTACACCACAAGGGTAAAGACTTATTGGAAGACCTCACAAGAGATGATTGGAGACCGTAACAGACCACTAGGCCTACTATTTGAAAGAATGACGATGATGGTTGCTATTATTATTATTATTATTATTATTATTATTATTATTATTATTATTATTACGATAGCAGTGATGATATAATGCTTGATGGAATTGATAACAAAATTATTATAACTTGGTGAGATGAGTCTGAGAATTCACCATAATATGGTGAGGACGATAAACAGAGAAATGGCGGGATGATGGCACGGGAAATGGAAGAATGCCACGACAACCTATCTCAACACCATCTTCGCACTTGGCATTTAAAATAATAACTCTAAGTATTAGATCAAACGATTGCCAAAGGAAAAGTAAAATAAATAAATAAATGGATAAATGAATAAATGAATGAATGAATGAATAAATGAATGAATCAATAAATAAATAAGTAAACAAACAAACACACACACAAATAAATACAGAAATAAATAAATAATTAATACATAAATAGAGAAATAAATACATAAATAAATAAATGGAGAAATAAACAAAACAAACAAATAAATAAATAAATGGAGAAATAAACAAAACAAAACAAATAAATAAATACATAAATAAATAAGTTAATAAGTAAGTAAATAAATAAATAAATAAGATTCTGATTTGTTAATTAAAATGTAAAATCTAAATTAAAATGTTAAGCTCTTATATTAGGGATGGTGCATCATATGTAATTTTACGTTAATACCTTTTCATTTAAATTCTAGGAGCCAAGAATCAAGACTTCTGAGCCTTCCTAATATTACCCATGTTTCTCAATCCTTATCATTTATCAGTGTTAGATTCATTCTCCCGGCTTTAAATGTTTCTGCTTTAGTAAATTATTATTATTATTATTATTATTATTATTAATTACAAAATCTAATAGTATTGATTGTTGTAAATTAACCATTGCAATCCATGTTCTTCAGTTTGTTGTTATTGTCACAATTATTTACCGTAAATAGTTAATTTGTATCATTGTTGTTCATTTTATTATATTAATTATTGCATCACTCTGCTGGACTTTTATTGGCCAATGGCTGTTATCCAGCACATAAATATCAATAAACGAATATTATTATTGCAAACCCAGCTTTCTCCAATCTTTCCTATTTTCTGCCTTCCTCTTAGTCTCCTCATAAATGATCCATATATCTTAATGTTGTCTATGATCTGAAATCTTCTTCTACCTCGAACTCTTCTCCCGTTCACCATTTCTTCCAGAGCATCCTTCAGTAGGCAGTTTCTTCTTAACCAGTGAACCAACCAATTCCTTTTCCTCTTTCTGATCAGTTTCAGCATCATTCTTTCTTCGCCCACTCTTCCCAACACAACTTCATTTCTTATTCTGTCTATCCACTTCAAATACTCCATTCTTCTCCATATCCACATTTCAAATGCTTCTATTCGCTTCTCTTCACTTCGTCGTAATGTCCATTTTCTGCCCCATACAATGCCACACTCCGTACAATGCACTTCATTAGTCTCTTTCTTAGTTCTTTTTCCAGAGGTCCGCAGAAAATGCTCCTTTATTATTATTATTATTATCATCATCATCATCATCATCATCATCATTATTATTATTATTATTATTATTATTATTATTTTTGATTAATTCTTTAACTACTTTAACATTTCTCATTCAACAGCGACAATCTCAATATAATTAATACAGTATAGCTAATTATATTTACACATTATTGCACACTTAGCAGGTGAGAAGGTATAAATTATGTACGTTTTAGACAAATGTCTGTCTCCATTAAGCAAATGTTACTGGTCATAATTCTTGTGCCCTGGAACCAGTTTTACGTGGCTTAAACACAAGCTTTACTTCTTATCTTTCGTGATAGCTCCATGTCAACATCCCAAGACAAGTCCCACGACTAGTCCCACCAATCTGCAACCACAGGGATATCAGCCACCCCCCAATAATCTGCGTGGATCACAGAGACGTCGCAAGCCTTCTGGAGGACAAGGGACCCCGGCCAGAACGAGTTACGAAGCCTATGAAGAACGCACAGTCCCTGCTCTTAGGCAGTGAGTCCATTTCCCAGTAATTAAAAGCAGTTTTAGAAAGATTAAAAATATGGAATTAATGAAAAAGTAAATCAAATGAATTAGATAATATGATAACATTCTTTCTTCTTGCCCTTTCTCTTTAATTCTGCCCCCTGTTTCTTCTTATCCCTCTGTCTACATCTTCTTCCTTAGGTTATCTCTCTTTACCTCTCTTACAAGTTGCAAACACTGCAGATCTATTTCAACAGGGAACAATGTTGACTAGTATTCGTCAAACTTCATTCTTACAGTGAGATTATTTGCTGGGCTTTATCAAATCTAGGGGTTTTTGTCACTAACGTTTCGTCAACGTAATGATTTGTCGCAATTTGTCACAGTTTTTCGTCACGTAACTATAATACGTCACAGTACCAGATTTGTCACAAGAATATATTTTTTCGCCTTAGTTTCCGCATGTCTATCAGCAATAACTTCCAATTCATTCGGGAGAAAGAAATTTTTTACGATAGGGCCTACTGTAAAAATAAAACCCATGAAAACGTTTTGCGATACAATAACAATAAAAATCAATTAAATGTTTTGCGAAGCCATCAAAATAAAAACCATGGAAACGTTTTGCGATACCACAGAAATAAAAAGTATGGAAACATTTTATGATACTATAAAAACAAAACCCATGGAAACGCTTTGCGATACTGTGCAAATAAAAACCATGGAAACGTTTTGCGATACAATAACAATAAAAATCAATTAAATGTTTTGCGAAACTATCAAAATAAAAACCATGGAAACGTTTTGCGATACTACAGAAATAAAAAGTATGGAAACATTTTATGATACTATAAAAACAAAACCCATGGAAACGCTTTACGATACTGTACAAATAAAAACCATGGAAACGTTTTCCGATACAATAACAATAAAAATCAATTAAATGTTTTGCGAAACTATCAAAATAAAAACCATGGAAACGTTTTGCGATACCACAGAAATAAAAAGTATGGAAACATTTTACGATACTATAAAAATAAAAACCATGGAAACGTTTTGCGATACCACAGAAATAAAAAGTATGGAAACATTTTACGATACTATAAAAATAAAAACCATGGAAACGTTTTGCGATACCACAGAAATAAAAAGTATGGAAACATTGTACCATACTATAAAAATAAAAACCATGGAAACGTTTTGCGATACCACAGAAATAAAAAGTATGGAAACATTTTACGATACTATAAAAATAAAAACCACGGAAACATTTTGCGATACCACAGAAATAAAAAGTATGGAAACATTTTACGATACTATGAAAATAAAAACCATGGAAACCTTTTGCGATACCACAGAAATAAAAAGTATGGAAACATTTTACGATACTATAAAAATAAAAACCATGGAAACATTTTGCGATACCACAGAAATAAAAAGTATTGAAACATTTTACGATACTATAAAAATAAAAACCATGGAAACGTTTTGCGATACCACAGAAATAAAAAGTATGGAAACATTTTACGATACTATAAAAATAAAAACCACGGAAACATTTTGCGATACCACAGAAATAAAAAGTATGGAAACATTTTACGATACTATAAAAATAAAAACCATGGAAACGTTTTGCAATACCACAGAAATAAAAAGTATGGAAACATTTTACGATACTATAAAAATAAAAACCACGGAAACATTTTGCGATACCACAGAAATAAAAAGTATGGAAACATTTTACGATACTATAAAAATAAAAACCATGGAAAAATTTTGAAACACTTTAAAAATAAGAACCATGGAAACGTTTCGTGATACTATGGCAATAAAAACTATGGAAATTCTTTGCGAAACTACAAAAATAAAAACCATGGAAACGTTTGGTGATACTATGGCAATAAAAACTATGGAAATGTTTTGCGATACTATAACAATAAAAAACATGGAAACATTTTGAGACACTATGAAAATAAAAACCATAGAAACGTTTTGGTGGTACTATGGCAATAAAAACCATGGAAATGTTTTGCGAAACTACAAAAATAAAAACCATGGAAACGTTTTGAGACACTATAAAAATAAAAACCATGGAAACGTTTGGTGATACTATGGCAATAAAAACTATGGAAATGTTTTGCGATACTATAACAATAAAAAACATGGAAACATTTTGAGACACTATGAAAATAAAAACCATAGAAACGTTTTGGTGATACTATGGCAATAAAAACCATGGAAATGTTTTGCGAAACTACAAAAATAAAAACCATGGAAACGTTTTGAGACACTATAAAAATAAAAACCATGGAAACGTTTTGAGACACTATAAAAATAAAAACCATGGAAACGTTTGGTGATACTATGGCAATAAAAACTATGGAAATGTTTTGCGAAACTACAAAAATAAAAACCATGGAAACGTTTTGAGACACTATAAAAATAAAAACCATGGAAACGTTTGGTGATACTATGGCAATAAAACTATGGAAATGTTTTGCGATACTATAACAATAAAAAACATGGAAACATTTTGAGACACTATGAAAATAAAAACCATAGAAACGTTTTGGTGATACTATGGCAATAAAAACCATGGAAATGTTTTGCGAAACTACAAAAATAAAAACCATGGAAACGTTTTGAGACACTATAAAAATAAAAACCATGGAAACGTTTTGAGACACTATAAAAATAAAAACCATGGAAACGTTTTGAGACACTATAAAAATAAAAACCATGGAAACGTTTGGTGATACTATGGCAATAAAAACTATGGAAATGTTTTGAGACACTATAAAAATAAAAGCATGGAAACGTTTTGAGACACTATAAAAATAAAAACCATGGAAACGTTTGGTGATACTATGGCAATAAAAACCATGGAAATGTTTTGCGAAACTACAAAAATAAAACCCATGGAAACGTTTGACAATACTATAACAATAAAAATCATAGAAATGTTTTGCGAAACTATCGAAATAAAAACCATGGTTTCAAATGCATAAGACAACTTGAATCCCTCCTAATGACGTCATAACTAAAGATCCACGCTCTTGGAGTACCAACTTTAATGTCATTCTTCTCTGCTATAATATTATGTGTATTTCTCTTCATCCAAAACACTAAGGCCTTTACAATTTTGTAGCTAAGAAGCTGAACTTTTTGTGTATATTCACTATACCATTCTTAACAATTCACACTTCCTTCTTAAGTCTTCAACTTTTAAAAGAAGAAAAAAATATTTACTGTATATAACATAAAATAATTTTAAAAATGTTGGTGTTATTTTACAAATTATTTTTTCCTGTTAACTGTAATTATTAAAGAATGAATGTACAATTCTCTTGTTAAGATAGCAGTAGTGCTGTGTGAAATATTAAGATGTATTAATTAAATATGCATGAAGAGTATAATTCTGAAAATTTTCCCCCTTCCTGTGGAGAACTTTAAAAATCTTGTTTGCATCTAGTCATTCTTTACTACTAGATTAAACTTTACTTCATAATAAATTATAAAAAAATAACTGAAAGTTATACTTCATCAGTGTAAGTTGAAATAATAGTTCATGAAACTGAACTGAAACAACCCCTGTTCACAAAATGTTGTATTTCAGCTGCCACACCAACACGCACAGAGAATACCAACTGGATGGGGCACCTGAAACGCCGACCAGGTCTCGTCTTACTGAACGTGAGAAAAAACAGGCTGCTCTACCCATAGCGGTGTTTGGAATCGAATTGGTGAGTAAAGATACACGTAGGTATATAGT